>PVIY010007550.1:0-81500 GCA_004026745.1 Myrmecophaga tridactyla | reverse complement strand
CAAGCTATCATGGATCTTAGTCCTTAAAGAGTTATTCAACATGTACTGAGCACCTACAATATGATAGGCTTTAATCAAGGCTTGGAGAATTTAATACTCTGTAAGTCCTTGCCTGGGATATGGGTCATATTTTAAGTCTAATAGCAAAGACAGCCCTGTAATTAGATAATTTCAGTATAATGACATAGATACCAAGATAAAGTTATGAACAAAGAGTAAAGAGAAAACATAGGGGTACACTTAACCCAGCTCGAAGGTTCAAGAAGAGCTTTCTGGAAGAACTGATATCCAAACTGGCCCTTCATGTTTAAATAGGAGTTCTCTAGGTGAAAGACTATAGCACAGTTGGGAGGAAGTATGTGTATTTAAATTATTATGCATTTATTATGACTACTACAAAGAGAAGTAAGACAGGAGTCCTCTCTTCAGGAATTTTACATGTTATTGAGGAGATAAAGTGGGTCTATGAATAAAGAAAATATATATTATAATGGTATTGATAAACACCTTGGCAGTTCAAAAGCAGAAGCGTGGGGTGAGGGGAGATCTTTGGTGTGGAATTTAGTGAGTCCATGTCATTCACGCTAGATCTTGAAATAAGGACAGAATTGGGAAATAGAAGAATAGCTGGACCTGCGTAAGTCAGGAAATGCAAGTGGGAAAGCTAAGAAAATGTATAGGAGACATCAATAGGGCCTTTTAAGTTGAAATATAGGATGTCTGCAAGAGTAATGGAGGAGTGGTTCCAAAAGGCAGGCTGGGCCCAGATTGAGGATGATTGTATCTTTGAGTATAGGTGCTTAGGCTTTGCAATGTAGATCATGGTGAGTTATTGAGGTTTTTGAGTGGGACAGTAATATGATCAGTTACCCACTAGGTAGGTCATATAGGAGAAATAGATTAAATACTCTGGAGATAGGGAGTTGGATTTGGGGAAGTTATTTTATTCTGGAAGTTATTTTGTCCAGGTGAGGAACATCAAAGAACCTAAGCAGTGCAATAAGAAGAACAAATGATTGAATTTAAAAAACATTGCAGTGTATAATGAACAGAATTGGAAACCAAACACATCTGTGTACAGATGTGTTTTTCAATGGGCATGGGGCTTTCATCTTATCCCTGCACTCCTCTGACTGCAAATGGTCCTTGGACTTAGTATATTGTAATCACTCAGTTAACAATAAAAGAGCTCTTGATTTACTTAGTCCAGAGATTGGTTTCCAAATTTCAATTTATTTTATGTTGAAATAATACCAGTAGGGCTCACTCCACCCTCCAAAAGACAAGCCTATAGAGTTGTTCTGATCAGATGAGAATAAAATGTGTAGTATATAAAAGATAATTGGTGTTTTAAAAATTATTCATATTATCAGCAGAGCACTTGTGTGCCAGTGACTGTGTATAGGATTCATAAGAGTTCAATCTCAGTAACTGATATAAGGTACTTAGTACTTAGCATCATGCCTGTCCCTCCCTGAGCTTGGCATAGAGAAACAGGTTGGAAGTGGGGACCCTAGACTGGTAAGTAAAGGAGGCCCCTGCCCACCAAGTGATGCCCAGTGCTGAACCAGCATAACACAAGAATTCCAAGATGGAATTTTTGTTCCCCAGCAGTCTATAACCTGCTGGATAATATAAAATTAAACATGCATGAAGAACTCTAAACCATATCAGCCAGAACTGAAGAATGTGGTTCAGACTTGAGGTGTATAGAATGAGGGTGAAAGAAAACTTACATCTTCATCTTTCTTTCTTTTCCATCTTCAGTCAACCCTTATCAAGGCTCTCTGATTAAGCCACCATCATCACGGAGCCTTCTTTCCATTCTAGCTCTCCTTCTCTACCCCTCACTACCTCAACACATTGCCATTGCTTCTTTGCTTTCATCTTACAGACTTCATAGTTGCTTCATAAAGGTCTAATCAAGTCCCAGCCCTTCTGGTTAGCATCATCCTTTCTTTATGATATTTGTGGGATTTAAAGGCAAACCAGGGGAGGTGCAAGGGTGGTTCAGTGGAAGAATTCTCTCCTGCCATGCAGGAGACCCGGGTTTGATTCCCAGTCCACGCACTTCCCCCAAAACAAACAAAAATTCAAAAATGGTGCTGCGATAACAGGATAGCCACATGGAAAAAATAATGAAATGTGACCCCACCATACAGCATACAAAAAATAAATAAGGACAAGACAGGCAGACAAGAACTTTACGCTCTGCTATTGCCCTTTGTTGACACTTCCAACAAGTTAATTGTCTGTTTTCCTTCCTGTAATTACTTTAATTGCATGCCATTAGTGACCATTCATAAATGCAAGTGTGTTTGATTTTCACAAACCTTACTTTTCTTACCTGTCGGCAGAACTCCATGAAAGCTTTCACACGTGGTCAAAACAGAAAGTGAGGCAAACTAAGCTTATTCACATTTAACCTTTGGTGCTAGAGTGAAAGAATAAAGAGTAATTCATGAATGGACTAATTGCCTTTCCCTGTTCTGGAGGGTGGCCAGCATTTGCTCCGTAGTGGTTACATAGATAGGCAATGTGTTCATATCTACGACAGCAAAAGTTAAAAGAGGTTGAGAAATAAAAGCTGCCTAATTGCTGCTATTACCTCAATTCAAGGAGAGAATTGCTGGGTGACATTATGAGGATCGAATAACCACTGAAGATTTTATTGATGGAACACTTTTGCTCTAACTTCAAGCCACAGAAAATGAAGGTCATAATTTCAGTTTTATGAGCACCTGATTGGACATTTACATAGAAAGACTTGAGCTATGAGGAGGCTAAGCCAATATTCTCTCTGCCATGGTTTGCTGGATTACCTTATTATGCCTGGTATGAAAACAATTTATCTAGTATTGTTTCTGGTCAGCACTATCAATGAAGTCAACTGCATGCTTGATTGAATTAATTGCAGACAGAATGGTCAGTCAGATGCTCCTCCATGCCTTTTCCAACCACCACCACCACAGCAAAGCAAAAACAAAACATTAAGTTCTACTGGCAAAAAAGTCAAATTCTGTGACTGTTTAGATACTTCCAATGACAGTTTTTGCTTATTAAAACATTAGACTAAAATTATTTTAAATAACAATGTGCTTTCCTTCAAATGTATTTGGGTATTAAGTTCCAATTATTGGAATTTGTGATCTGAGTTTTTTCTTGTGGTGAAAATGGGTAGTGCCAGGTCATCCTTGATCTTTCCCCGTTGTTGACAAATGACAGCACTGGAGAGGCAGTTGGCTAGGTTTGGGCATGAGGGCTGTCTGCTGCTGTAGAGAGGTTTTAAAAATGTGTCTAAAATCAATGACCCCATCCAGGTAAACCCAAGAAGGTGGTACCATTAGCACTAGGCATTCCTCATCAAATACACTAACCAGATTATTAGGACAGGACTAACAACATAATTCACTTATAATTTCCTATTCAAGTCCATGTGGTATTTTGAAAACACTTATCTTTTCTGAGGGGGGAAAAGAAATGTAATTAATTACAGTGACAGGATTTCCAAAATTCTGGAAAAAACTTCCAGTTTACAAATCCAGTTAATAAATATTGATTAAATGAATTATTTCCAGGAAACTACAATCTGTACATTATGAAATGTCAGTGTCCTGATTCATCAACCCTGTTTCCACAACCTGAACTTTTAATCATGCTTTATGAGCCTTTTACATGATTACTAATATTATTGCTCCTCTTTCATCAAACACCAGCATACTTTTGGATGAAACATAGATTCATACTTAAAGATATGACCTGTGGAAGCCTCTCTGGAAAGAAGGATGATGAGGGTATTCTGAGGAAGTGAACAGACTAGAACCAGGAAAAATAAACCTAAGAGATGAAGCAGGAGAAGTCTCAGATTGGGGTGAATGGGATGAGTCCATGTGAGACAGAACAGTTATCCTTTTGACTGAAATATATCAGAAGTCATGTTTGGGGTGTGTTAGCTTTACTCTACAGCCACACTTCCCCCACCTCCATTCCCAGAGTTTGTTTCCAAAGTGACCTCAGATAATTTTTGGAGGAGAGGGGGAAGTTGTAGATTGGGTGAAGGGGATAGAAAGGTGGAAGAAAGACATAATTCTAAGCTACTTCTAAGCTCCACCATTGATTGGCATTCAATATAGCCTGAAAATAATATGTTTCAAATTCTCAGATTTTTCACATCCATAAAATGGGTACAATAATTAGGTCTGTCTTCTGCCATCAAATAAGGGCTTATATTTTAAGGTTGCAAAGTTCACTTAGAATTTTCTTTTAAAATGAAAACTCCAAGTTAACAAAGTCAACAAATTCCCTCTCAATCTGATCCATCATAAAAACTTCTGCAGATCAATCCTCTTATCAATTCTCCCATGAAATCTATTTTCAAGTAGTTACCAGTGTGGAGTAGAGAAAATGAATAAATGAATGAATGAATGAAGTGCATTTGTATACTAAATATAGAGCCTTTTCCTATCTCCTTGCTTTTGTTTAGAATGCCCTACCTACTTCCTCTACCTGGAGAATGACCAAGTCTCCTTCAAGATTCAGATTCAATGTCACGTCCTTTGCAACACAGGCTTTCACCAATAATCCTTCATTCTTCTAGTACTCCGTACAAACCATACCTATAGTCCCACCATTTAATGCATTCTTGCAAGCAACTAGAGACAAATACCCATGTGTTCTTTCTGAATCCCTATACCAGGACTCCTTAATAAATGAGCAACAAATAAAAGAAGATATAGTCATTGTTAGACTGCCGGGAAGAGGGGAAACTGAAGCAAGGGTAATCCAATCCAATATACAATCCCAAACTTTGCAGGATGTAATTATTTTTTAAATTTGTGGATACATAGTAAATTAATATGATGCTTGCAGTGTTAATCTCAAACAAAATAATTAAGTTCTATAATTAAGATCTGGCTAAGAATAAACTGGGAAGCTGTCAACTTCCCTCTCTTTCAGCCTCCAATTATCCCCACCCCCACTGCCATCCTCTCCTTGCCAGGAATTGAAAGCTCTCTTATAATGATTTGAAGCAACAAAACTTGTTGAACTGAGGAATAAAAATGGAGTGTTTGGGGGCTTTCCAGCTAGTCTTCTGGTTGCCCATACAAAACATATGGCATGCCAACAAAGGAAGTGGTTAAGGATGCGTGAGACGCAAAAACACAAGTCAGATATGCCATGATGGCGTATATAGTCAGAACGCTTAGGTTCGAATACAGTCTTGAGAATACACTATTCTGTGTGACAAGGCTTAGCTGCTCTAGATTTGTTTTCTTCATCTGAAAAATGGAGATAACACTTCATAAAATTGTTAAAAATGAAATCATGCATGCAGACGGCTTAGCACAGTGCCTGGCACATAGGAAGGATATGGACATGTTGGCTGTGATTATGATTTAGCCCAGCAGGGGCTCTGCTCCATGCAGCCACTCGAGGATCCAAGCTGAAGGGGACTCCATCAGCCCGTAGCTGCGCCATCCAGAACACACCTGCCTTGGTGGCCGCAAAATCATGCCATGAAATCATACCATAAAAATCACAGAAGACTGCACGCGGGTTTTACTCTCTCAGTCTAGAAGTAACATAAATAACTCTTCCCTTCACTTTTCATGGAGCAGAACTGGTCACAGTGCACTGCCTAAATGCGAAAAGGCCACAGAATTTTGGGGAGCAAAAGCAATATTTGCTGAGCATCACTATCTTTTCCTCAATACGTTATTAAGCACTGGGGAAACAAAAATGATTAAGGTTCGGTCCCTTCTTGCATATAACAGGTTGCCTGGATATTGATTGGTTTTAATAAAACCAGTGCCAATTAGAGCAATGTTGCATAAATGAATATTTCATTGAGGTCATATAAGTCTCTTTGAGAAGAATCATATTTTAAAATGACTTTTTGGAGCCATGTAACATATGCAGCTAAAAATACACTTGAAGACTTAATGCCATGTACTCCTTAATATGTGCAATAACATTTACAATATTTGGAAATAAAAGTATTTACAGCTTATGTTTATGATAATTTCTTGGGAAAAGAGAAAATCTTCTCCAGGTGTTGGGCAAACATTCCACAACAAATTAGACCATTTACCCCCACCCCACATCGCCTCTAAATGGAAAAGAGAGAGGTTTCTGGCTAATAGCTTCTTACCCCAGAGGCGACAGGGAACTCAGCGGTAAGCCGGTTTCAGGGAACCCTCAGGCTTTTTCTGGGCCCAGCTTACTCCTTAAGCCCACAAGCAAGGTGACCAGCTGACAGGAACTAAGCCTGCATTTTTGGCCTTCTATTCTGCCTCATGAGCCAGAGAGAAAAAAGGCCACCTTCCAAGGTCCAGCCAGCTAGGAATTAGGCCTCCTCCTGACTTCCTTTACCCCTGCCAGACAGTCTATAGATAGACTGGATCTCCTGGCCGGCTGGAAATGGCACAGCCTTTCCAGACCCCTGTGAGCTTGTCAGCAAACCTTCCCTCCCTCTGCTTGAGAGCCAGGATTGGGAGATAATAAAGCCACTGTCACAAAATCATCACTAATAGATGTTTTAAGAGACCAAGTGGGAAGAAAGAGTTTCTGGGTCAGAGCAAAAGAAAGAAAATGGAGTTTCTAGCAGTGTAGTCATGGTTTCTCGTAGTTTGCTGATAATCAGGGCAAGCCCTTTCCTTCCAGGAGACCTCAGTTAGGCTGCAAGACATGTTTCTGAAATTTATTCAGAGTTACCCTGCATTAGTTCTATTTTATTAGAAGCTTTCTTTTTGAGCACTAACCCCAATTCTCTAATGCATGAAAATTTTAAGTTGGTGCTTTATGAAGAAGTCTACATGTTGGTACCAGATTTCTCTATTTCTCTATTTCTCAATTTCTCTTCCTGAGTACTTGGTGAGAAAGTAGCTAGCGATGCACATTTTTACACATTGTATTAATGTGCACCAGGAGACCTGAGTATGACACCTGGATTTGACCTGTGATGTCAATCTTTTTCCAGGGTTGGCCTTGTTGTCTTTTGCCCAGTAGCCTCCCCAGCCCAGCCAGACCCTCTCTCAAACAGTGCTGACTCCCTGATTTGGCCTGATATTATCAAGGTGTTGTCCACAAATCCCAAATTTTCTCCAAGCTTGGTTTTGGACTGGAACCAAAGCTGCCTGTGTAGCAGCCGAGGGGAGAGGCCCAGGGTCACAGATAGGGCAGCACCCTCTGGTGAGTGTGCAGCCACTGTACTTTTCCCTCATTCTGAAGGTCGTCAACAGTATAAGTAAAGTAGTTTTTCAGGGCCTGTCCTAGGGAAGAGGTAGAGTCTGAGTCCCTCCGGGGTCGTTTTGGATGATGAAGGGTAGCACAGATGGAAATCCTCACAATCTCTTCCTTCAAAGGCTTACCTTTGCTGTTTTACTTACTGGGTTTTCACATAAGATTTTCCTTGAGGACCAGAAAAGTTGGGAATCACTGTACTGTACCATTTGGCCTCCTATTTCAGACTTCTACTTAGGACAAAATAAGAGCTAAGAGAACAATATATGACTGCTGAGGTATCCTTGTTGAGGGTTGTTGAGGGATCCTGCAGCAGATTCACTGGTTATCATGTTAACTTATTAGACAATCAGATATGATACCCCAGACTCCCTTGAGGCCCAAATTTTGCCTCACAGAATAAAATATTAATTAAGGAAAATGAGGATGACTGAATTTCCTAGACTCTCGTTATATTATTTCTGTTTGGTAGGAAATATCAAACTGGCCCTGCTCCTGTGATTTGCAAAGGATAGCCTGGTGCTGAGGACCAGTGAACTTGGTTCTAATCCCAGTACTGCCACCAGTTAGCCAAGTGGCCTTGGGTAAGACCTGGCATATTCTGGGCCACAGTAATTCAAAATGCCATCCGTCTTTAACATTTTCCGATTTCTCTGTACAATACGGATGTCAAAATGCACAGGATGTTGGAACGTGCCATAGTGTCTTTTCCAGTGGCACTTTGATCCTGTTAAGCATGGAAGAACAAAACCAAGCTTTGTGGCTTCAAAGCTCAGCCATCGTAGCAGACCTCCATCATGCACAATTGCCTTCAGGCTCCTTGCTGATCTCAACCTGGTTTTCAGGTGATAAGACCTATGATCTTTCCTCTCCTCTTCTTTCTCTCTCTCCTTAGTCCCTACCCCCTCTTTCCTTCCCTCCTCTTTCCCGCTCTTACGTGCATTTTGGTGTGTGTGCGTGTGTGTGTGTGTGTGTGTGTGTGTGTGTGTGACAGCTAGACAGAACTGTGACCACCTGAGATTATGCTTCTGGAATTGTCTCTCTTTCTCCTTATGCACATTTCTCAATCTCAGGTGTTACTACTGGGACTTTCCTTAACAACTATGCTTAATCCATTCTCCAAGAACGTGCCTCATATAAAACAAAGAACAAAATCAAAACCAGCTTACCTTCCTAGCCTACCTCTACCAATTCCCCCGCCCCAGGCACTGTGGGCCTGTCTTCCGGGCTGCTCTCTGCTGCCATCTCCTGGCGAGACACACTCTCTCTGCAAATTCACCTTTTTAGTTGGCTTAGACCCTCATGGAACTAGGCATAAATTATGAAGTCATGTCTACCTGAGCAATCATTATAGCAGATCGCTTAGGGCATGAGAACTGAAATTGCCAAGAGCACTACTGAATGAGTTGTAAGTTTAAGTAAGGAGTATATCAGCTCTTGATTTTGAGAAATAACACTTAAGAAAAAGGGACTTACAAGAAAAAGGAATCTTGATTCAGAAAAGCCCATCTTTTTACAGAGTTGGGCAGGGGGATTGTGTTTTTTAATGAAGATGAAATTCACATAAAATAAAACTATTTTAAAGGGAATAGTTTTGTGGCATTTATTATATTCACAACGTGGTTTAACTACCACATCTATTTAGTTCCAAAACGTTTTCATTATCTCAAAAGGAAACCCCACACCCATTAAGCAGTTACTCTTTACCCCCAGGTGGGACTTGTAAATACTAGAATCTTGGAGATGCATTTCTAGGGATTAACAGACTCGAAACTGCACTAACAGGGCCAGCGATGACTTTAACCAATGACTGCACCATACGCCAGTACCTCACAGGGTGGGTGAAGACATTGGCAGTTACCAGCCCGCTTCGCGGTCACTCTACACCACTGTCACTGTTTGAACAGGAGGGCTACTGCCCTGCCCCTGCCCCCTCAAGCATTCACGAGGCAAACGGCCACAAGCCCCCGCCCATTAACAGTCTCTCTGGATCACTTATTCTCTTATCACTGGGTCATAATCAGATATCTACCTCTATATATAACTTGTCCTGCTTCAGTATTAGCTGCCATAAATGGTAATTACTGTGTATACGTTTGGTTATTGAAAGAATACATTTTACTCTGATTAAAATTAGGAAACACAGTCATCACTTAAGATTTTCAGTGTACAACATTCAGCAAACTGACTCAGAATGTTATTCTACTAGTTCACTTGAAGCATTGCTTTTATCGTCTTTATTCCCCTCATGTATCTTTTAAAAAAAATGGGTAAGGAGGATTTCAAAATAACAATAAAACTTGAATTTTGTTCGGTAATCAAATAATCAAATACGAAAATTGAATCTAATCTTAGTTAAGAACCTCTAATGACACTGTGAGGCAAAGATCCAGATTAGATTTAACCATTTCCCTAAAATGAATAAATTTTCTGAGATTCATTGAATACTGTTATCATGCCATGTAAGAGAGACAACTGCAAAAGACTGATGTCTTACCGTTAGGATTCTTGGGCTTCCCTGGGGTTCCACGCTGCCAATCTATGGCCAATAGATCCCAGACACTGCATTCTACAGCGAATAGAAAATAAAAGAAAATAAACAAGGAGATTCTGGGAAAGCAATAAACACAGTGAGAATGCGTTGCCTGAAAATTAAAATAAACTGGAATTAGATTCATAATCTCATTTGTCTAAGTAATTCCTGCCCTTCAATTGAAGATGTTTTCCCATAATAATCAATATGGAAACCAGCAGCCTCGTACCTTACAAGGCATGCGATATGTTTACTGTTGGAATACAAGATTGCTTTGGGTGGAACAAGGGGATGGAATGAAGTAACACCAATGGACACAATGTGGACGTTATTCCTGTTCCAGTAACTCTAATCAGTTGAAAAAAAGTCTTAATTTTGGAAAAGAGCACCTCTAATCCTTGCTAATTTCACCTTTTGACTAACTTAGATCTTGACAGGCCACAAATTTAATTAGAATTTAATAAAGGGCTCCATTTCCCTTATATTTATGCTTATATGTCTTCTATTTATGAAAAATCATAGGGGTTCCATTTATCCATGTATGCTAGAGATTAAGCATTTCTTTTTAAAATAGTTTCAAATTTAAGAGTGAGTCAATTTAAAGAATATCTTAAGCAAACACTAGTACTTTTAATATACCAACACAGGGAAATTCATGACGGTGATAAGTAAGTGACTGAGAGAAGGAAGCATACATGGAATATTAGAATATTGCAAGCTTCATAAAGACAGGGTTCAAGTATTTCTTTAACTTTATCTCTGGTATGTAGCACAGTGCAGAGAATATAGTAGGTGCTTGTAGATATGTTTCTGAATAAATTAATGAATAAATAAATAGCTTCTTGAGAATCTGGGAGATGCTGTCTGAGCTGCTGACCTGTTGTTGAGTAAGACCTTATGATTAGATTGTATCCATGGAGATGTGACCCCCCCTAATTCAAGGTGGGTCTTAATCCTCTTTTGGGGTCCTTTATGAGACAACACAGAGAGCTCAGAGCTCACTGACATCTGGAGGTAGAGAAAAAAAAAAATGCCCTGGGAGAAGCCAAGACAGAAAGAAATGCCCAGAGATATTTTGGAGACAGCCATTTTAAGCAGAAGCTGGGAGAAAAGGACCGGCAGACATAGCCATGAGCCTTCCCATGTGACAGAGGAACCCTGGATGCCATTGGCCTTTCTTCAATGAAGGTAAAAACTCTTGTTGATGCCTTAATTTGGCCATTCTCATGGCCTTAGAAATGTAATAAACCTGCTTTGTAAAAGCCAATCCGTTTCTGATATATCGCATTTTGGCAACTTTAGTAAACCAAAACATCACCAATGCACTGTCAATTCTCAACCTTGTCAACAATTAAAAACTACCTCCCATCAGATAACCCCCAATGCATCCACTTGATAACCACTGGCTTCAGAAAAAATTGGCCATTCACCTAAACCAGGTAAGAAATTACGCTGATAAGGAATTTGGTGGGGGCAGATTTTCTGAGCCCAGAGACTCTAAGAGTTAAGAAAAATGGAAATCTAGGACTTTAGACAGGGAAAATTCCAAGGGACTCTAAGAGTTAAGAAAAATGGAAATCTAGGACTTTAGACAGGGAAAATTCCAAGGGACTCTAAGAGTTAAGAAAAATGGAAATCTAGGACTTTAGACAGGGAAAATTCCAAGGGACTCTGGAAAGAGTGGTGTGGGGTGGAAGGGGCCTTGTCTTGGGAATAATCCTGAATGGTGTCTCAAAGTGTTGGCAAAGATAAATGGATGCAACTCAGGAGCAGGTATAGTATTTCTGGTCTGAGTGTCTATCAGGATAGACAATTTCATCTGGGTCATTCAACCCTGGATATTGGATATTGGCAATGGATCTGTGTACTTTCTTGATATTTTTCTGTAGAAGATAACCAAGCATAAGTTCTGGTTTAAAGTTGCATAGCCTATCAAGAGAAAATAATATGTTGGGGGTTATTATCAGTAGATGGTCTTGCGAACAGCCTTGAGTCAGCAGCTCTTGATATCTCCCCCTTTGCTCTGAACTTGCGCCCCCAAACCTGGCTCCCTATATATCTAGCTTTACCTCTTGCTTGCTTTGCATCTTGGCAGAATGTGTGCCTTGCCTACTTGTTTCTCCTTTCTCAGATCTCAGCATTCACTTACACTAAGTCCTTGAGCCTGAAGACGCTTGCTCCTCACCGCCTGCTTCCTTGCTGGACTAGTGCTCAGGGTGTAAGCCACTTGTCTCTAGATCATTTCTTCGCCTGCTTGCAATGGTTGAAGCAGCCCCAGTTCTATTAATTTCTGTTACCTAAATTAAATTTTTCTATAATGGGAAGAGTCTTATGTTGGAAATCACTGTCAGCAAGCAGCTGCTGTTTTAACAAAGAAGTAAAGATATGAATATATATATTGCATCACATAAGATTTAAATTAGAAAACAAGTTGAAATTGCTTATTTCCTTGACTGTACTGTATTTCCAACAAGAAGGCAGTCAGGTCTAGTGCAGGGAATGGTATCACATAATGTGTAGAGACCTATGCTTCAGCAAGTATTATTGTTACATTAATTGTCTCATCTGCACCTCATAATGACCCTGTAGATATTATTATTCCCATACTACAGAAGAGAAAAAATGCTAAAGGCCCATAGAAGCGAACTTACTTTTCTCTACATTACCAAGCTAGTATGAAAAGGAGTTCATGTAGCTCAGTCTCCTGACTTCAAACGTGTTTTCTTTCTATTTTCCACTCTAGCAGGGACAGAAGAGAATACTAAATGGCACTAATGCTGCCAGTTTAGGGCCTACAGAAATAGAGGCCTATGGTGATAAAGAACCACATCAGTTTTCTCTTAGCATCCTGGCAGGAAAGAAAAAGAGATCTCAATCCCAAGTAAAATGTCACGAGGTATAAAAGGGAAGCAATGAAGGGAGTGAAATGAGTCCATGCGTCCAGTTCAACTCTTGAGAGTTTATCCCTTATTTAATAGCCTTTTAATTTTTCCATGTCTTCCTCTACTTCTAAATCCACCACTTAACTAACATTTTCAAGCTGATTTTCCTCAAAGCATTTAATGAGAACACACTGGACTAAGGCCTTGTGTCAACTCACTTTCTCTAGGATGCATTTTTTTATTGAGCATTAGCATAAGTGCTACATACTTACATCATAATTACTTTAATTCCCTTGTCCCCAACCAGATCTGGAGTGGGTCAATTCATGATTTTGGGGATGGGAGATGATTACTAGTCCATGAAACATAAATTACAATAAATGCTTGGAAATTTGGCATACCGTTTCTGAAATATTTCCAACTTTGCAGCAGACAGGGCACAAGACCTTTCTACCGATGTGGACAGGTCACAATTTTCTAGCTCTTTAGGTTCTCATTTATAAAACAGGGTTAAACACTTATTTTTGTCTTTTCTCCATGAAAAGCTGAAAATATGAGTATCTGAAAAGCATGCCATGTTCTCTGGAGAAAACCACTAGGTAAATATTTTGTAGAAATTGGCAAGTTCCTTTCCTGGGTTTACAACATAAGGTCAGGGGAGACCTTTCCCCTTTGTAGATAATAAAGTAGTTTAGTACAGTTGCAAAATTGCAAAGCAAGTGTCAAGACTGGATTTTACATGGTGTGTGGAACGTTATTTACACACATATACTTGTACACAGGTCTATATTTAGGAGCTTATAAACTACTAGACAACTAACACAGGAAGAGCTACAGAAATTGAGTCAAGATAACTTCTTATGAGCAGAGATCATTAAAAAATAGGCTATGGAGAAGAAAGTTTTGAATCACAAGGAAAAACACGCCTGTGTTTGAAGACTTGTGAAGAATCAGGTAGAACATTTTGGAATTGCTGAAGGAGAACAGCTTGAACAATACTATTTCAAGAGGAAAACTGCAAGCCCCTTGCAGAGTATACTATGTAACCCAGCTTGCAACTGAAAATCTTGTCCTAAAGTGAAAAACTAATTAGATTTAGATCCTTGTTGCTTCTGTTATTGCTAAAGTGGATTGTTACTATCTCTCCTAGAATCTGAGGTATTCTTATTTACTTACTGAAGATCCTTTTATATTAAAAAAAAAAAAACAACAAAAAAACACAAAACCCTTCCCACATCCAAGTTCATTATTGAATTGTCTTGGTAGCTACATCTCTTTGTGGTCAGGTATTTAATTCTTTCTATCCACGTGCCCCCTTAAACGCCATCTGTTTCACGAAAGGATTTAATGAATTGCAACCCAGACCACGGACATACAAGGCCACGAAGGCTGGGTTATTGAGGAACAGGTTTTAGCTTTATTTCAGCCTTCCCCCCCCCCAGTAGTGAATTAAGTAATCTTTACAAGAGATAAAATTACCTGCACTCTTGCCTAACCTTGATAATGAAAAAAAGAGAAGGTCTTTTATCTATTTATTGTAAACAGAGTAATCACAATTTACTGTGGCTCAAAGATACAGGAAAAAATAATGACAACAAACCACCCCAAATAATGTGTTTCTCATTTATCTCAGAACCTGAGGAACTTGGTCGTTTTAACTCTAGTTCACTACAATCAACAATTTAATCTCTGATGCCAGAGAAGCAAGAAATATGTTTATGTCCATGGTATCAACTCTGCTCCATATCGATTCTCATAGTGAGTACAAGAAAGAGGCTCAGTTTCCTTGAAAACAGCTATATGTTTCCCATATGGAACTGGGAGGCTAAGATGGGTGAGTCAGCCTTCAGGCATGTGGTATTTGGGGTGCGTGAGGGCATTAATTCTCTAGAATCACTACTCAGTGAACATATGTGGTGCTTTGGGCATATATATAGTGCCAGAGACTGTGGGGATAAAAATTTAAAAATGTTTTTAGCCATGATCTCTGCCTTAAAAATCTAGTTGAGGAGATGAAGCATAGTCATAAATTTTAAATAATAAATTTCAAAGCTAAAAGAACCCCAAATAAGAGTTCAAGACAACAAAAACAGCACAAAGCAAGACAAACTTAATTATCAGCAATTGATAAAGGATGTCAGAGAAATTGAGAGAACCTATCATACAAGAATGTCTGAAAAAACCCTATGGTATTACCTAGATTTGAAACGAATCATTCTAGCTGGATGTAAATGGCCCAAAAAATTAGAATTACCAAATGGCACCTTTCGATATACTCTGGTAATGCACAAGGATGTCAAATATGGCATGCATTGACTTGAACCAATGTACATCCATAGCATTTTTCTTTCATCATAGGATATATAAGAATATACAAGTAGAAATAAATCCCTACCTCACATATTTTATGAATGTGTCCTCTAAGTGGAAGTTCTAATTTTATGTAGTCTTCCGTTAGGAACATTTGCATGTTTGCACTGATCTTAATCATTCAGTTTATATGTACTTAGATCTTCCACATAAAGATGACATGAAGATAAGATTTCAGTTCCAAATACAGTGCTTCATCCAAAGGCAGAAAATTACATTGCCCGGAAGAAGACTTACTCCCAACAATCTACACAACTCATTGGATCAATAAGAGTTTAATTATAGGTATCCTCAACATCATCATCACCATCAACATCAATGTACTTTATGAGAGAAAAACTCTCTGATTTCATGCTAACTAATATTTTCACAAAGCTATCAAGTTTGACAGATGAACCTCAGATCCTTGGGTCTACCAGATCCAATTCAATGATTTGTTGAATAAATATGGTGGAATGCCTACCTTATGCCAAGTGAATTTCAGACACTGTAGATGAAATAGTAGAAAAAGATAGATGTGTGTACTTTCATGGAGTTTATATTCAAGTAGTAGGTGTATGTATTGTGGTGGTTGGGAGGTGTGCTGGTTTGAAACTGTTAGTTTCAAATTGTTTTCTTTTGTACCCCAGAAAAGCCATGTTCTTTTAATCCAATCTTGTAGGGGCAAGCCTATTGTTGGGTGGGAACTTTTGATTAGGTTGTTTCCATGGAGATGTGACCCTGCTGATTTAAGGTGGGTCTTAATCTGCTAACTGGAGTCCTTTAAGAGGAAGACATTTTGGAGAAGGCACAGATGCTTCGAAACAGACAGAAATGCCCCGGGAGATGCAAGGACACATAGCTCTGAGAGAGCCAGGAGAGAGCAAAGAGATGCTAAGGGATGAAATCAAGGTTTTGCCCCAGAGAAGCTAAGAGCAGATCCACAAGACACGGAGAAAAAGCCACTGGAAACAGAAGCTGAAAATAAGGGAACCAGGAGCAAGAACCAGTGATGCCAGCCACATACCTTCCCAGCTAACAGAGGTGTCCCAGATGCCCGCGGCCTTTCTTCAGAGTCCAGGTATCATCCTGCTGATGCCTTAATTTGAACATTTTCACTGCCTAAGAACTGTAAATTTGTAACCTAATAAATCCCCTCTGTAAAAGCCAATCCATTTCTTGTATATTGCATTTCATCAGCTTTAGCAAACTGAAACAGGAAGAGAGAGACAATAAACAAGAAGTGGTCCAATGAATAAAAGTAATTTCAAATGTGAGGCATCAGTATGCAGAAAAATATAATTGTGTGATGACTTGGAGAGTGATTGTTGAGAGATGGTGTGAGTGGGTTGTGCAGATATTTTAAACAATGTGCTCACCAATGGCCAAATTTGAACTAAGGCCACTTCTGAGTTTCTTCGAGGTTATATTTGAACTAAGAATTAAATGAAAGCCGTTATATAACGAGTAAGCGAAGAGTAGCCCAGGCAGAGAGAAAAGCAAGTGTGAAGGCTTTGGTTTGAAAATGAGCTTTTTCAAAGAAAAGCAACAAGGTCAGTTGTGCTGAAAGAGACGAGTGAGTAGAAGTGATTAGAAAGAAGCAAGAAGAGAAGTAGACAGGAATTAGACCATATAGAGTCTTGTAGGGCATGAAAAGGACTCAATATCCCTGTTTAGGGAAAATATTAACATTAATTCCATAAGATCAAGGCAAATTAAATCACCTTAATTTTTGTGTAATTATAGCTGCTGTGCCATGTTATGATCTTTATTGGTAACAAACATTTTAGATATTTATTTGCAACAATTTACCCCAAAATAACAATTATTCAAAAAATGGGATTTGCTATTTTAATAGTTTGATAGTCCTATAAGGCTTAAATAAAAATCATGATTTTTTTGCAATAGTTCTAATATTCTTCATGCTCTTCTGATGATATTATCTGCACAAAAGAAAAAAAATCCCACAATCTCATGACACCAGCAAATCGCTATTGTCAGTTGTCTTTGTTCTCGTGCCTACAGCACCATGATGTAGTTTTAATCATAGCAGCACATGGCTTTTCTTTGGGCTTTCAGAAGCACACTTAGAGTGGGGTACTTATCATTTTGTAAGATTTGGTCATCAGTAAGATTTCCCAGGCATCTTTAAATATGCCTGGTTAGACCAGCTTCATTGATCTCGCTTGCAATGATTTTCCCCCTCTCGCTGGCTCAATCTTCACAAAACTGGCCTTTCAGGGTCAAAAAAGGACTTGAGATGAAAAGTAATTTCTGATAAGCAGTAATGAGGCCAACTCCTTCTTACTGGGCTCCCTGGGTATAAAAATTGGATTCTAAGTAATTTCTAAATAATTTCTGGGAATTCACAGGGGAAGCTTTCCTCCTGTTCCTTGAGTGTCATTTGGCTGCAAACGAAGAGACACAGCTGTGGGATGGCTAATTAGAAGACTTGAGCCTCACCTAACTACGTCGTAACAAAACCTAGAAAATAGGCATTTTTCTTAGGCACTGTGTAAGATTTTATAACTCCCTGACTTGGGGATTTGAATACAGGGATTCAGAGAGCTTAAAAGGTCAATGGAGGAGTTAGTGAAATTGATTTTTAGGAATGGATTTTATTTCAGAAATTCTTGTGTTCTTTAGGAAACTGAAGTAGAAAAACCACATACAGTATATTCTAAACACTGTGCACTATACCACATTTCTCCCCTGGTAGTTATCTCTGGTATTGCCACAGAGATGAAATCCTTTTAAATAGAATTTGATAGAATTTCCACGAGAAATTCTTAATAGAGTCTAGTATTGGTTTAAGCGGGAGGCTGCAGGGAAAAAGAGGAAGAGAGGAAATCTATTGTTTGCTTTGGGGTTATATTAAAAGGTTTTTAAAATCAAACTTTTCTCCCTTGCAGGATTCACAGGCATCTCAAATATAATATAGTCAAAACGGAATTCTTGATTCCCACCCTCACTTCCCCATCTGTTCTTCTCTTCGTCTTTGCTCCCTCAGTAAGCCACCAGACATCAAGTGCAATGATAAACTAGGTCATCTTGGTTCCCTTCTTTCTCGCAGTCCCACCTCCACCCCCATCCCAAATTAATCCATCTCAGAGTCCGCTTGCCGCAATCTACAAAATATATCTGAAACTTACTCGCTTTTCTCCATCACAGTGCTTTCTCACAGTCCAAGGGAGCATCCTCTCACCTGCATAATTGCAGCAGTCTTCTAACTGGTTTTCCTGCACATATTCCTCTCGTACTGTTCGTTCTTCACATAGCAGGCACTGCTATCGTTTTGACGTATTAATCGGACCACATCACTCTCCTCTTTAAAGAACTCCAGGGGTTTCTGATTATGCTAAGATTTAAATCTAGGAAATCTGGCCCTCTGACCTTATTTCTGACAGTGCAATTCCTTATTCACTTAACCTGCAGATGCTCTAGTCTTCTTTGTGACATATTTTGTTTCCCCCCCAGTGACCCCAGATCAATAGTTCTCAATTGATTTTGTCCCCCAGGGGACATGTGCCAATATCTGGAGACATTTTTGGTTGTCACAACTGAGGAGATGTTACTGGAATCGAGTGGTACAGGCCAGGGAGCCTGCCAAACATATTACAATAGAGAGGACAGCTGCCCCCAACATAAAATTATCTAGTCAAAATGTCAATAGAGCCAAGGTTGAGAAACCCTGTCCAAGACTTAATGGATCAGTGTGGACTTATCTTTTTCATGGCTGGATCCATCCATTCATGTCTCAAGGACTTTTCTGACCATCCAAAATCCAAATTAAAATAGCTCTCCCCCCTCAACCCATCACTTGGAAGGGCTCATGGTGAGCACAGAGTTTCTCTCTCATCTGGAAAGGAACATGGTGAACACAGTCTGGGTTCCTCTCTCATCTGGAAGGACACATGGTGAACATGGAGTCATTTGCTATTTTTTTCTCTCCTGGCTTCCAGTTTCATGAAGCTCCCCGGGAGGCGTTTTCCTTCTTCATCTCCAAAGGTTGCTGGCTCGTGGACTCTCTGCTTCGTGGTGCTGCAGCATTCTCTGCTCTCTCCAAATCTCTTCCATTCTCCAAAATGTTTCCTCTTTTATAGGACTCCAGAAATTTATCAAGACCCACCCAAATGGGTGGAGACATGTCATCACCTAATCCAGCTTAACAACCACTCTTGATTAAATCACATCTCCAGGGAGATGATCTGATTACAGTTTCAAACATACAGTATTGAATAGGGATTATTCTGCCTTTATGAAATGGGATTTAGATTAAAACATGGCTTTTCTAGGGGACATACATCCTTTCAAACCAGCACAATCACCTATGTTAATAGCACCTAACATAATTTAAAACTATTTTTTTCATAGTCACTGTCTGTACTTCCCACCCCAGACCCTTAGAATATGTTTAAAAAAACTGGGATCTTATATGGCACGTTCACTGACATTTTTTCCTTCAGTGCCTAGTATGGTGTATAGTACAGAATAAACAGTGAATATATTTGAATGACAGAACAATTAAAGCAGCATTGCAAATATTAGTGCATGTATTTTTAATGGAGGAATGAGCAATAAATAATACTTTGCTGGGGTGAAGTTGATAGAGTGTTAAGACATCTGGAACCTCTAAAAAATTCCCAAGTTCTCTGATTATACAAGAATGTGAGTTAAAGGACTTATAATGGATCCCAATTCTTTGGTAAAAACTCCACAATTTTAGACTTAGGAAATATGGTAGAGTATAGTACAGTGGAAATTTAAAAGTAATCGAAGAAGTAGGCAAAACAGTCCAGAGTATAGAAGGAGAGGTAGAAAAAAGAAGGAAAGTGAATTTTCCACATAGCCTACAGCAAGGATTTTCTTCTGCCTTTAAAAAAATCAGGTTTATTGGCATAAACAGTATAAATTCTTCAATTACAACAGATCTTTCCACTTTAGCAAACACATACAATCTCGTAACTACAACCATGATTAAGTTATAGAACTGTCTCTAGAAAATTTTTCTCCTGTCTCTTTAAAAACAAAACTTCATCTCATCACAGCCTCTGACAACCCTTCGTGTATTTTTGTCACTATAGTGTTGCCTGTTCCAGAATGTCATATACGTGGGTGTGTGCATATTTTTATGTTTCATTTTACATGAGTAAATGTCTATGGGTAGGATTGCTGGATCCTATGAGTGTATTTTTAGCTATAAGAAATTGCCAAACTATCTCCCCAAGTGTTTATACCATTACATATTTCCACTAGCGATATCTGAGATTGCTGGTTCCTTCCCATTTTGAGAGCAGAATATGCAAATAGAGACAGTTTTATTTCTTTTTTTTTACTGTCTGCATGGCTTTTATTTCTTGTCCTTATCTTATTGCCCTGGTTGGATCTCTAATTGAGTGTTAAATAGAAGTGGTAGGAATAGAAATCCTTATCTTTTTTTTTTTCACAACCTTAGGAAGAAAGTCGTATCTTACCATTAAATATGATACTAGCTGTATGTTTTGTAGATCCCCTTTCTTTGGATTGAAGTTATTCCGTTTTATTCCTAGTTTGTTGAGAGCTTTTGTTAGAAATGAATGTTGGAATTTATAGATTTTTTTTCATCTGTTGAGATAATTATGTTTTTTTTTCCCCAGTCTTCGAATACAGTGAATTTTACTGATTGGTTTTCAAATGTTGAATCAGTCATGAATTCCAAAGATAAATCCACTTGATCAAAATGCATTGTCATGTTAATATATTGCTGGATTCAATTTGCTAAAAATTCATTATAATCTTTGCATCTGTCTTCATAAAAGATATGAAAAGTCTGTGGTTATCTTTTCTTGTAAGATCTTTGGTGTTGATATTAAGGTAATGCTGGCCTCATAGAATTAACTGGGAAATATTCCCCTTTTTCAATTTTTTGGAAGAGTTTCTGGTGAAAGTTTGGTGGAATTCATCACCGAAGCATCTGGGCCTGGGATTCTCTTTCTGACAATGTTTTTGAATACAATTTCAATTTTCTTAATAGATCCAAGGCTATATATACGATCTATTTCTTCTCGAGTGAGCTTTGGCAGTTTGTGTCTTTCAAGATTTTTGTCCATTTCATCTGAGTCACCAAATTTATTGGCATAAAATTCTCATATTCATTTATCTTTTTTAATGTCTATAGGATGCATAGTGAATACTTTCTCCAAATCTTTACATGTGTTATTTGTGATTACTCTGACTGGATTTCTCAATTATCTTAAAGTATTAAAAGAACCAGCTTTGTTTTCTGTATAGTTCTTTATTTCTGCACAAAAATGTGTCACAGTTGTAGTGACTTAAAACAATATACATTTTTTACCTCGCCATTTTCATGAGTCAGACTCTTATTTTGAACTTTTGCTCCAGATCTCACAAGGCTTACATTAAGGTGTTGCTGGTCTGTGTTCTCATCTGGAGGATCAAGTGGGGAACAGTCCATTCCAAATCTTATTAAAGTTGCTGGAAGAATTCATTTCCTTGTAACTACTTGACTGAGAGGCCTGGATGTTTGCTGGCTTGTTGTTTGTAAACATCCCTCATGTCCACGAGACCACTAGAAGTTTCTAGAGGTTTGCTACATGTCCTTGCTTCATGAGCTTCTTCAACATGGCCCCATAATTCCTCTAGTCAGCAAAAAGAGTCTCTGGCTCTAATCTGCTAAAACAGAGTCTTACATAACATAATATAATCTCAGGAGTTGCATCCTATCGTCTTTGCCACACAGCGTAAACTCACCACAGTAGTGACATGCTATCAACTTGGCATATACATTTGATTAGAAACAAGTCACAGGTACCACCCATACTCAGAGAGAGAGGACTACATGAAGGCACAGACATCTGGAGCTAAGAATCATGGGGACTCACCTTGGCGTCTCTTTGCCACATTTTCATAGACATTCTTTATTATTTTTTCTGTTTTACTATTTCCTGCTCATATCCTTATCATTTTCTTTTGTTTCCTTACTTTGGGTTTAAATTGTTTTTTACCTCTAGTTTCTTTAGATGGAAGCTTAGGATATTGATTTGAGAATAAAGTTGTTTATTTTTTTTTCTAATAAAGTTGTTTAGAGAAATAAATTTCCCTACAATCACTGCAAAAGCAGCATTCCAAATATTTTTATTAGTCATGCTTTTATTTTAGTTCAGAATAAAATACATCTAATGTCCCTTTGATCTCATTGACTGATGGGGTAACTAAAGTTTGTTATTTAGTTCCTAAGTACTTGGCAATTTTTCAGATATGTTTGTGTTACTGATTCTTAAATTAATCCCACTTATGTCATCTTAGAAAATGGCGAGCACTTATGGAGTAGGGGGGAACATTCGGTCTTATTCATCATTCCTTTATTCACTCCAGGACAAGAGAAACACCTGGACCTGCTTTCCCCATATTTTAGGAGGTTAGTAAATAATTCTCAGTATTTTGTTCCCTCACCTTCTTTCTTAGTACAACTTTAATGGGTAGATGGGCTTAGGCACTATTTTATGCATTTCATAGCTGAATTTTGTGTTTCACTTTCAATATTTGTGGTTCAAGGTTGTCTACCTCTCTACCTTTTTGCTATTGGTGAATTTTTACTCTTATTTTCCATCAGTGTTACCAGGGAATTAATTAGAGAGTCTCTGCTTAATTTTGCCATTAATCTAGGTGCTACTTGGCTGTCTGTGCAAGCTAAATTTGCATTAGTGTATTAAGGAAAATACTTGACACTTTTGGCAAACACAGGACTGTAAACTGTAGACATCATTCAGAATGTCTTTAAATCCATCCATTGTATATTTTATTTTTCAAAGCTTTTATATTATGTTTTTGTAATATATACAAACTGATGCTTTGATTTAAAAAACATTGGTTTATTCCATTTACTTAAGCAATGTAGGCTTGTTACTCAGTCTTATAATTATGAATATTGGATGTTTGCTATATGCATCAAATAGGGCTACTTAGATATTCAGGATTGTTCACATAAATACTATTGTCAATGCACTAGATGAGATCTACCCAAGTATAAACAAATCTGACTTAGAACCTAAATAGCAATGCAGTTTATTATTTAAAAAAAAACTCATTTAAAAACAGAGCTCAATTTCATGTTAAACAGCCAGTAATCCTTGCACATTTTCTTTAGAACAAAGTGAATTTTAGCACATATTAAGTTCACATATGAATATACACTTAATTAAAATGTTAAGCTTAATGTTCATTAATTT
Source organism: Myrmecophaga tridactyla (assembly GCA_004026745.1). Classification (NCBI taxonomy): domain Eukaryota; kingdom Metazoa; phylum Chordata; class Mammalia; order Pilosa; family Myrmecophagidae; genus Myrmecophaga; species Myrmecophaga tridactyla. The sequence goes on along the minus strand of PVIY010007550.1, from coordinate 58,266 downwards.
AAGAGCTTAATTTTTACTTTATTTTAACCTTGCTTCCCTTAATTTTAATTATATAAGTGTGATTTTTATTAATTGGGTTGTGAATCAGTCATACAACTATTGTGTGTTTCTTTGCAGAGAAACAGAAGCAATAGAAATTGGCTCATGCAATGGTGAGGGCTGGTACCTCTGAAATTTGTAGGGCAGGCCAGCATGCTGGAAACTTGGTGGAGTTATTGTTGTGGTTTTGAGGTAGAATTACATCTTATTCAGGAAACCTCCGTTTTTGCTTTTAAGGCCTCCAAGTGATTAGGTGAAGATCACCCACACTATCCAGGGTAATCTAAAGTCAACTGACTGTAGACCTTAATCACAGCCTCAAAATACCTTCACAGTAACATCTGGACTAGTGTTTGATCAAATAACTGGGTACCATAAGCCAACTAGCCACAAAAGATCAACTGTTACAAGCTGTTTTCAGCTTTCAGTAAAGTTTTGCTAGAATTAACAAGGGTCTTCCAACTGAATATCTATGGAGTGAACTTTAGTGATGTGTTTAATGTCACTGAGAAAATTTATGGACGTTGCTTTAAAAGCATTTTAGAGCATCAGCAGATTACATAAATCTCTGTTCAAGTAAAACCCAGTTTGTTGACTTTAAGAGTCTCCAAAGATTCTGAAAATCTAAATAGCTCAACTATACATTCAAGTTTATTTATTATTTTGTTTTTACTATCAAAAGTCAGAAATTACTTGGAATTTTGTGGTATCTATGAATCACTTTGGGAAGAACTGACATCATAGTTATATTGAGTCTTCTAATTCAAGAATGTCTTATATTTTTATTCATTTACATCTTCTTTGTTTCTCCTCAATTATATTTTGTAGTTTATAGTGTAGAGAGCTTGAACATCTCTCATTATATTTATTTCCAGATATGTGATTTTGTTGATGCTATTTTAAAATTTCATTTTCCAGTTTGTGCAAATATATAAAAACACAATTTATATTTGTACATTGACCTTTTATCCTATGATCTGGCTAAATTCACTTACTTGTGCTAGTAGTTAATTTGCAGATTCTTTATGATTTTTTCCACATAGATGATCACATCTAAAAATTGAAAGTTTTATTTTCTCTCTTCCAATCTTTACATCTTTTATTTCTTTTCTTTTCTTTGTACGCTAGCAAAGTCTCCTGGTACAACTTTGAATAGAAGTATGAAAGTGGATATTCTTTCTTCTTAGCAATTTTAGGGGAAAAGAGTTAAATATTTCACTATCAGTTTTGATGCGCATACTCATAAACTCATCACCTCGGATCTAAAATTAGCTTTTTACTATATTAACTTTATCACAGACTTTCAGCAATTCATCACTCTGGACATATATCAAGTAATTTTATTTATGGATATATTTCAAAATAAGTTCCAAAAATCCACTCGCTTCATCCCTAAACAGATAAGCATGCAGAGCTATCTATGGTTATTGCTTATTAACAGTTTTCTCTTTTTTATTTTGAGGTTAAATTTACACTCAATAAAATATCCAAGCCTAATTGTATTATTATATGATTTTTGACAAATGGATACCTAAACCCTATTGTAGAAGACCAAATACACTGGATGCTTAAGGGGATGATTTATCCAAACGATTGCAACAGGGACAGCACTCATTAACAAGGACCACCTCAGAGGAAAGGAAATGGGGCCGCATTATAGATGTAAGGAAAGAAGGGAGTCATGCATAAGTCTTATGGGAGTCATGAGGAGGGTTGGAGGTGGGTCTTTTGTGGGAACATGTGAAGGCAGGGTGGTCCTTTGCAGTTAGTCAGTCTCTAGGTAAACTGAAGGCTGAGCACTGGGTGGGGAGGGGAAGTTCTAAACCATGGCTGTTCCCAGGACACCAGGGCTCTGAACCTTGGTTCTTTAAAAAGGCCAGTCTACCTGATTAAATGAACACTATTTTCATATAGGACATTCTAGGCAAGGCCTTGGTTGCATAACAAATGTTTCCAATTATGTCCTAGTAATAAGGAGGACAGATTCTTACTGAAGCCATGCAGATAACTATATTGCCATAAAGTAAGAGTACTCAGTAAAAGTTTCTGAATTCTGAAGGGGTCAAGGACAGAGAAAAAGACATAATTTGCAAACGTTATATCTTTGTTTACCAAAGTATAGTCTACCAAATTGGTGTAAATTATAGATAACTTGAGACAAAAGAGAAAAAGGCTTTTATATATATCCAGGATATAGAGCATTAAAATATCAACAATATTCAAAACAAAACCACAGTTATTCTTCATCAGTTCATTCAATCCCAGGTAAATAATTCTTGTTCTGCCAGAGCCTGTTAGATTCTCATGAAACCATCTACCAGTTGACTAGAGTTCTGGAAATACTGACTTGGTCCACTGCCATGGTCTCAGGGTTGTTTATGCGATGCCATCAGAAGCCTGACCCAAAGGTACCTGGCATAGTTCTTTTCAACAGGGCCTGAGGCTGTTCTTGGTTGAAGTAGAAGGATTTGGGCCCAAAGCTGATGGAAAGAGCTTTCGGGGAATCAGCAGTGTAGAGTAAATATATATATATATATGTAGAAGACAAAATAATTAAAATTTGTTTTACTTAATATAGACAATTTTCAAAAATGAGAGATCTGATGAGAATAGAAAACAAGAATAGTGCAACTGGCATGTACAATATGGTTGTTCCCTTAATATGGCAATAAAATAATAAAGTCAATTAAAAAAGGTTTGAGATCTGACTCAAAAAAGATAGTAAACAGTGCCTCTTATAAAATTGGATGAATATAATATTTTTACAGAAAAAACTCTTGAGATTTGTACTCCTGACATAATATGCCATGAATATACCCAGCATGTAGTAAGAATATACCACTAGAATAAGAATAGTAAGCAAAGAGATTAAGTCTGGAGCAAGTTCTAAACATCTACATATTAATAAATTCCATAGTTAATGATGTGAATCCCCACCACCAGCCAAGATGCTAGACTGTAATTAAAGAGCTAAAGTTGTGACATTATTTAACATTTTTAAAAATAACTGAAATTATGACTGATAACATTATACTGCTCTTTAAAATCAGGCAATGCAGCACCAGGACTCTAAAAAATAGACACATGTCATCAGCAATGAGGACACTGACAATTCTCTAGGAACCTCCCATGCAACATAACATTTCTGAAATATTTATACAGTAATATTTTACCCATACAAATTTAACCGAGGGAAGGCTAAGTATCTCTTTTGATTTGACAGTGCTTCCCATACAGTTCTTGAATAGGGCCATGTCAAATAAACCTAATTATTTTAGCTCTTGTCTTTTCACAAGGTGAAAGAATGAAACCTTCATAATTTTTCAGGGCCGACTGGGAAATATCAAAGTCAATTTAAGTTCAAAAGACATAATTTAGTATTCAATTTTGGGAAGACAAAATATCAAAAGTTGTCAAGAGGTTTGAACACCTGATTAAGTGAGAATTATAGAGAAGCAATACTTGGCTACCTGTTTATCAAAGTTACAATGAAGGATTTAAAAAGTAATCTTAGGGGGTAACATAACTGTACAGAACCTTAGCTCTCTCAAAAATGAGAAGACTTTGTCTTCTTAAATAATCAAGGATATGATAAAGTCAGTGCAGGCATATTTGGTTTTATTGCACTTTGCTCTACTGTGTTTTGCAGATGTTTGTGTTTTTTTACACTTGGAAGGTTTATGGCAACCCTGTGTTGAGGAAGTCTGTTGGTGCCATTTTCCCAACAGCAAGTGCTCACATCGTGTCCCTGTGTCACATTTTGGTAATTTTCACAATATTACAAACTTTTTCATTATTGTTATATCTGTTCTGGTGAACTATACTCAGTAATCTTTGAAGTTACTATTGCAATTGTTTCAGGTTTCCACAAACCACATCCACAGAAGACAGAAAACTTAATCGATAAATGCTGTGGGTAGTTCTGACTGCTTCAGTGAATGGCTGTTCCCTGACTCTCTCCCTCTCCTTGGGCTTCCCTGAAATATAAAGTATTGAAATGATGCCAATGAATAACCCTAAAATGACTTCTAAGTGTTCAAATCTCAAGTCTCAGTTTAAATCAAAAGCTGGACATGATTGAACCTTGTGAAGAAAGCTTGTCAAAAGCCAAGACTGGCAAAAAGCCAGGCCTCTTTGGCCAAACATTTAGCCCAGTTGTGGAGGCAAAGAAAAAGTTCTTGAAGGAGATTAAAAGTGCTACTCCAGTGAACACACAAATGATAAGAAAGCACAGCCTTAGTCCTGCTATGGAGAAAGTTTGAGTGGTCTGGACAGAAGATCAAACCAGCCATCCTTAAGCCAGAGCCTAATCTACAGCAAAGCCCTAACTTTCTTCAATTCTCTGAAGGTTGAGAGATGTGCGGAAGATATGGAAGAAAATTTCAAGCTAGCAGAGGGTGATTCATGAGGTTTAAGGAAAGAAATGGTCTCTGTAACATAAAAGTGCAAGGTACAGAGGGAAGTGATGATACAGAAGCTGCAGCTAGTCAGCCAGAAGATGTAGCTAAGATCTCTGATAAAGGAAGCTACACTAAACAACAGGTTTTCAATATAGACAAAACAGCCTTCTATTGGAAGAAGATTCCATCAAGGACTTTCCTAGCTAGAGAGGAGAAGCCAATGCCAGGCTTCAAAGTTTCAGAGGACAGGCTGACTCTGTCACTAGGGGTTAATCCACATAATTACTTCAAGTTGAAGCTAGGCTCATTTACCATTCTGAAAATTCTAGGGCCCTTAAGAATAATGTTAAATTCTCTCTACCTGGGCTCTATAAACAGAACCACAAAGACTGGATGACAGCATATCTGTTTACAACATTGTTTCCTGACTATTTTTAAGCCCACTGTTGAAAACTCCTGCTCAGAAAAACCACATTCCTTTGAAAATATTACTTCTCATTGACAATGTACCTGGTCACTCAAGACCTCTGATATAATGCGATTACACATTAAAAGACTTCTGTATCGTGTAGACATAACTTTTATATGCAATGGGAAAACAAAAAAAAAATCATGTGACTCATTTTATTGCAGTGGTCTGGAACCGAACTTGTAGAATCTCTGAGGTATGCTTATAATATATTTTTTATCTCAATGAATTTGCACATTCTGGGTATTTCATTTAAGTGAAATCATACAGTACTTATCCTTTCATGTCTGGCTTATTTCATTCAACTTGAGTCATCAAGATGCATGCATGTTGTAGCATGTATCAGAATCTACCTTGCATCTTCATCTGCAATAACTTTCGAGCCTGTGCATGGCAGGTGAGAAATTCTGGACACTGGATGAGGAGCTTGCATGAGCTCTCGATCACTCTCCTGTGCCATCTTTTCAAAAAGAGCTGTCAGAAGTGGTTCCTGTGATAAAGCAACACACTTTGAAATAGATCAAACCAATGACATTTGATTCTGTCTCTTTGTGGTGTAGGCTACTTGTTTTAGTTCATGGAATAGAAGTGAAAACTTACAGACTTTCTGTGACTTCTTAAAATAGGACTCTCTCTGAACATGAACTACAGCCAGAACCTAAGTACCATCCCCAGCTCTTTCCTCTCAGTAGGACACCAAGCCTTTGTGCACATATAATGAACTCAGACATTTTAATAGTTGATTTGCACCCATCAGGCCGCTGTTGTCATAACCGCTACAGACTCGCTGTGGATTTTCATTTGGGGCTTAGCATTGTTGATTTACTTTTTTCATATCTGCTCCTAAAGTGATAGAAATTGTCACTTCTGTTTAAATCACAGTTGTTGAAATGGCACATTTCTTTCTAAAGGGCAGTTAAGTCATTTTTATTTAAAATAAATTAATTAAATTTATCTTCCTCGTTTGCCTCTATATGACCTTTTGGGAACTTTAGATATTAAATTTTCTCCTAATATTTTACTTCCTAGCTGGCAAACATCAACATTGTTTCAGATTCTGAACAAAGTTGAAAAAGCACAGATTTTGTGAAAAAAATCGCTTCAACTTTGAAGCAAGAGACAATAAGGATTCTGGAATTTTATCTACTTTGGTATGAGCTTTACATTTCCTTCTTAAATAAATTACAAATGAGAGGTTAATGATGAACATAAAAAATGAGATGATAAGAAATAAACTAAAACATATAAACATATAAAAAGTACTCATGATGGTGAGTTTAGCCATAAAATACACTCATTTAAAAATGGAAAAATGCTTACGCTGATATTTAATAAATACTATTATTTGATCTTGATAAACATAATAAATTACCAAACAGAAACTGTAACATCTATTCTCGGGTAAGCCAAATTAAAACTTCTACCAGTAGTAATTATGCTAAGTCAAGAGTTCCAAACATGCCAAAAAGAAATGGATCAAAGAGAATTTGCCATTTCTAACTCAAAATGCTTTTATGCTTGATCACATAATCACGTAACACAATTACTCCAAAAGCTTTAGGAAAGACTTTCTTAAAAACCTTCCCTTTTAAATTTCAATAACTGAGATCTCTTCTCCTTAAAAATGTCAGTATTTTTAAATGGAAGAAGAAAATCTTACTGTGCTAACTGTATACTAGAAGACATTAATTGCATACAGCCTTATAATTTATGGAGATATCTTCATACATACCTCCTCAAGAGGTAGATAAGACAAGTATGTCTTATTCCCCCATTTAAAAATGTGCAGAGGAACACAGAGAAGTGAATTAATTTTCTCAAATTGCAAAGATATGATGTCGAAGCTGGGGCTTGAATAAAAGTCATCTCATTTGGAATCCTCTTTTCAGTTGCTCTGGTACCATACCCTCGGATTCTGCCAAAGCACTGACAACAGTTTCCTATATAATGCAATGTCGCTGAAGGCTCCCTTAAACGTTTGCCTCATCATTCTTACCATCAATAAGCATTTCTTTAATTTAACGCTTGTTGCTATGAAGAACTCTAGAAGAATGAGAGGAGCAGACCTTCACCCTGGCCTTAAGGAACTTAGAGGCTCATAGGGTAGCTAGCCAGGAAAGGACGAAGGAACAGAAGGTCCGTATATGTGCAAAACTAGGGTGACGATACCAAGCACAGGGAGCCTCACAGGACGTGATCAGCAGGGGATGAACAATGGAAAGCTTTTGTTTTTTGCTTTGAATCAACTGTATTTAGGTATAATTCACATACAATAAAATGCATCCATTTTTAGTGTCCTCTTTGATGACCACCACAATCAAGACACAGAGCATTTTAATCACCCTCAAAATGTCCCTCCAGCCTACACTGCAACAATTCTCCCACCCTTGGTCTTATTCAATCCCTACTGAAATAACAGGATTTTTGAAAATAAGAAAACTTCGATAATCTGGAAAGTGTCTCGAGAGAGGGTAAAAGGCACAGCGAGAACAAAGGGAGGACAAGTCAGATGAATCCTTAATTGTTAGAATTCCAGTTTATAAGTTAAAATAAAGAATTTTAGGCAAGAAGGGAAAGAGAATTGGGGCTGTGGGGGAGGGTCTGCCAGCCTGGTCTCCATATAATGCTATTCTTTCCTCACTGTCATTTTCCCGTTTCTCATCTCCCTTGCCACTGACCCCAGGCCCCTCCATTGCTTCCATGTGAAGGATGAAGGCAGCAGAAGCAGTGCTCTGGGGAAGCTGCAGTCTGGGCCACACCAGTACTTCCAACTGGTGTAGCTGCCCCTGCATCCCAGTCAGGACTCTACTCAAGTAGTTCTTAGACTTTTGGGGGCCATAGACCTCTTTGAGTAGCTTTTTGAGAAAAGTAATAGACTATCTTCAGAGCAGTTTGAAGTTTACAGAAATTTGAGCAGCTAATACAGTGTTCCCATCAGCATCCTCTCTGCTTCGCCTCCAGGTTCCTCTATCATTAAACTCTTACATTGCTGTGGTACATTTGTTACTCTTGATGTACCAATATTGATGCATTATTATTAACTAAGGCCCATAGTCAACATAGGGTTCACTATTTGTGTTGTGCAATTCTATGGGTTTTGACAAATGTGTACTGTCATATAGCCAACACTATAATATCAAATACAATGGTTTGTATTTCCTAAAAATCACCTGTGCTCCCCCTTTTCATCCCCCTTCCTCTAAGATCCTCAGCAACCACTGATATTTTCAGTTTCAGTAGTTCTGCTTTTTCCAGAATGTTATATAGTTGGAATCACACAGGATGTACCTTTTCCAGACCTGCAACAGTAAAAAGTATTTGAGTTTCCTCCACTTCTTTCATGTCTTGTTAGCTCATTTCTTTTTACCATGGAATAAAGTTTCATGGATGGATGGACCACAGTTGGTTTATGCATTTGCTTTTTGAAGGACATCTTGGTTTCTTCTGGCTTTGGAAAATTATGAATCAACGTGCTAAAAAATCATTCATGCATAGGTTTCTGTGTGGACATAAGTTTTCAAATGATTTGTGTAAAAGCGTAGGTATGCAATTGCTGGACGGTATGTTCATACTATGTTTAGCTTTGTAAGAAACTGCCAAAATGTCTTACAAAGTGGCTGTATTATTTTGCATCCCCACCAGCAATTAATGAGAGGCCCTGTTGCTCCACATCCTCATCAGCATTTGGTAGGGACAGTTTTTTGGGTTTTAGCCATTTTACAAGTTACATAGTATCTCATTGTTGTGATTTGCAGTTCCTTAATGGCATATGACATTGAGCTGCCTTTCATCTGCTTATTTGACATCTGTTTATCTTCTTTGGTGAAGTGTCTGTTCATATCTTTTAGCCATTTTTCAATTGTGTTTTTTCCTTATTGTTGAGTTTTATTAGTTTTTTTTTAATATTTTGGATAGAAGTTCTTTACCAGATATGTGTTTTGCAAATATTTTCTTCCAACCTGTGGCTTATCTATTCCTTCACTTAACACTGTACTTCACAGAGCAGAAATTGTACATTTTAATGAACTCCAATTTAGCAATTTTTTTCTTTCATATAGCACACCTTGGGTGTTGTTATGTAAAAACTCATCTTCAAACGCTGGTCACCTAGATTTTCTCCTATGGTATCTTCTGGAATACCATATTTACATATTTATAATTTTTGCATTTTCACATTTAGGTCTATGATCTATTTTGAGTTATTTTATGAAAAGTGTCTAGATTTATTATTTTTTTATGCATATGGATGTCCAGTTGCAGCACCATTTGTTGAAAAGACTATTATTTCTCCATCGAATTTCTTTTGCTTTTTTGTTAAAGATCAGTTGACTATATTTGCGCAGGTCTGTTTTAGGGCTCTCTATTTTGTTCCACTCATCTTTTTGTCTGTTCTGTAACCAATACCACACTGTTATGTTTATTGTAGCTTTACCTTAAGACTTGAAGTCAAGTAGTATCAGTCTTCTGACTTTGTTCTTCTTTAGCATTGGGTTGGCTAATCTGGGTGTTTTTGTCCTCCCTTACAAACTTTAGAATCAGTTTGTCCATATCCACAAAGTAACTTGTTGGGATTTGGATTTGGATTTCATTGCATCTATAGATCAGGTTGGGAAGCACCAAAACCTTAATGATACTGATTCTTTCTATCCAGGACATGGGATAGCTCTTCATTTATTTTAGATCTTCTTCAGCTTTTTTTCCTCAGAGTTTTGTAGTTTTCCTTATATACCGCTTTACATATTTTGTTAGTTTTATTCCTAAGTCACTCCTTTTTTTATTTTTGGCATCAATAAAATCATATTGTATTTTTAATTTCAAATGTCTATATATTTTTTGTACGTTGTATGATAGGGTCACATTTCATTATTTTTCCAAGTGAATATCCCATTATTGCAGCACAATTTGTTGAATTTTGTTTGCTTTTGTTTATTTGTTCCACTTGTTTGTTTTTTGGGGGGAGGTTTTCTATTTTTCATTGCTGGTATATAAGAAAGCAATTGGTTTTTATACATTAATCTTGCATTCTATAACCTTGTCATAATCCCTTTTTAGTTCCATGAATATTTTTCCTTAACTCTTTAGGATTTTCTACACAGCCAATCAATATCATCTGTGAATTAAGACGAATGTATTTCATCCTGTTTGCATTTATTTTATTTTCTCATTCTATTGTGTTAGCCAGGGCTTCTAGTATGATGCTAACTAAAAGTCGTAGAAAGGAAAACCTTGCCTTATTCCCAATCTTAGGGGGAAAGCATCTAATTCTCACCATTAAGTATAATGGTAGCTATGTTTTCTGTAGATGCTACTGTCAAGTCAAGGAAGTTTCCTCTCTATTCCTAGTTTGCTGAGAATTTTTAGTATGGGTGGGTGTTGGGATTTATCAAATACTTTTTCTGAATCTAGTGATATTATCATATGATTTTTCTTCTTTAGTCTGTTGAGGTGATGGATTACAATAATTCAAATTGAATGCTGAACCTGCATTGCATAAATGGAATAGCGCCCATTTGGTCATGGTGTGTAATTCTTTTTATACATTGTCGAATTCAAGAAGGAAGCTTTTGATCCTGCTCTCTAGTTACATACACCTCAATAGACAATTTTGCACTCAGTTTCAGGAGGTCTACAGGGCTCCTAAAACCCATTCTTGGATTCCCAGGGGCATCTTTGGTGGTCAGGTTAAAATTCTTGCCATAATCATAACTTTTGTGTTTTTTTGCACCTTTTTGAACTGGCCAGACTGCGAGTGCAAAAGGAGTCAAGAAAACGTCTGCACCACTGCTTTTAAGCCCTTCATTAGCACTCTATCTTCAAAGTGTTTTTCAGTCTTTTGTAACATCATGCTGTTTTCTTGTGCTGGAAATGGAAACTCCCTACCCCTGTATACATGAAATAAAAGCTTGTGGAGGAAGGGAATGATGCATGGGTTGCCAGGAAGCAGTGCAGCAAAAGACTGTAGAGCACATAAGACATTCCAGAGTTTCCCTCTAGTACTGTTCCCCAATAACAATGGTTATAACACTGAAAAAGTCATAAACTTCTCTGGGTCTCCCTAATAGGCTCATCTTTCAAATGAGAAGTGCCTTTAAGTTCCAGTATTCTAGGTTTTCCTGTCCCCTCCTCCTTTTCTATTTTATAATTGAAATAAAATATGTTGGGTACTTGAGGTCACATTATAAGATTTCTAGCATATGCATGCAAAACTTCCAGGCATTTGAAAAGCTCATAAACTGAAAAGTGACCTGAAATGTAAATGGCTAGAAGGATTCAGTTTCTGAGGAGAGATCTTTTAAGCCATTCCCTCATACACCCTTTCCACAGGTATCACATAAAATTGCTCAGTTTTAGGGGCTGACTGTAAGCACACTAGCAAGGTGTGACGGGGTGCTAAGGCTGCAAGACATTGAAAAGTGCAATGATATCAGTGACTGGCATTAGGGGGCTGGGGGGTAACATTGAGGCGCATAATGCCTCAATATCTCCTTGTACATAGTAGGTGCTCAATAAATAAAATGTGTTTTGAATGAATGCATGGAAAGAGGGAAATTCTATAACATCATCTGGGCACACAAGGGAGAACAGGGAATGAATGAGTTTTTTTTTGGTTTATTTTCTGGGATTATCTGGTTTACTAAGCATGCCTTGAAGGTAAGCCAGCCTTGTGAGATTCTTTGTGCAGTGGGTACTAAATTAGTTCTATTCGTTTCACACCTAATCTTATTTTATTAAAGAAAATTAAAATGGTCCCAAATAGTTCCCCCTGTACAAGAGGTCTGTTACTTCTCAAAACAATTATCACTGGTTTCATAGTTGTGGAAATCACAATGTTTCTTGGGGATCTTCCCTAATTCTTTGTAACATTTTAAAAGAGGTACTCTGGGAGAGCTAAACACATAACATCATCTAAATACGCATTTAGAGACTTCTAATACACATTATAAATATGTATTTAGGGATTTTCTTACAATGAATAAAGACCTTTATAATAACTCCTTTGGAAGGATTGTGGCCTATTGCATTATATGTACTCAGGCTCTTGAAAAATTCATGATATTTTCCTGGTAGACCAGGATGCCTGATTAAAAAATGGTAACAAGATGCTATCAGTGAGGCGTGGGGCATCTCAAATTCCATATATGCCATGAAGCCCCATTCTTCATAAAACAAGGTATGTGGTGAGGATCTCAGGATACTTTGTTTCTTTCTCATAAATAATGGAATACAATTGCTCCGTCAGCCACATAAATGGGTAGACACGGTCGACATGAACTGGGGCATCCAAGTTCAAGGCAATCTAAAAGAGAAACCATCCCAGAATGCTAGGTGTGAGGTGGGACACGCCTTTAGATGCAGACAGAACATGGAGTGAGTTCCCACCTGGAAACCTGCAACATCCCTTCCCCAGTTAGATCTTCTTGTCTCAAGGCACATATGCCTTACTTTCCTCCAGACCAACAGATGCCAGCATGTTTTTATTATGTTGCTTCATCAATAAAGTATTTTGTAAATATCGTTCCAATAAATGTAAGTTTATTTATGAATTCTTAAACTATATATATATGACACTATATACTGAATATTAGTAAAGCTTAAAATGTTTCGTTTTTAAATAAAAATATGAATACAAGTGCTCATACTTTCATGCACACGTCATCAGGCTTTAGGTTTTGGAGAAGTCAGCCCTAGAGAAGGAGGCATGGCCACTCACTATGACCTGCCTCTGACATTTACTGCTCCAACACAGTCTCTTTAAAACATACATAGAAGTGAGACAAAACCTGCAGCCATACAGCAGGTATCAGCAACTGTATTTATTGATCACAAGCAAAGCTCTAAGCAATTGCTAGAGTGAGATCCTGGATGGACATAGTGCCATGAGCTTCAAAAAGATCTGGCAAAGTGGAAAGATGAAGAGAACTTTCTACAACTTCTGGCATAGACATTTGCAGGGGCTGTCCCAGAATGACAGTGGGGGAGCCCAGTCCTTTCCCTAGAGGAAGGTATGGCAATCCCAGTAGTTTCTAAAGGGAAAAGAGGTCCCTTCACAGTGAGCATCCTCTAAAGGACACTTCTGTCCTTTCTGCTCCTCTTTATGCAGCACATTTCCCTTCTCTGGTTACCACACGGGGTGGCCAGGGCCCTCAATTCTTTTACCTCATCCTAATGACACCTTTAACACCAGGAAAATACTGTGATAAATTGATTCACTCATCCACTTATTCAACAAATATTACTGAGTTGCAACAATGTGCCAGAATGAGAAACAAGTGATTGATTAGGCATTACTCCTCCTCCATACTCCTTGTTTTAGTTTGTAAACTACCAGAATGCAATATACCAGAAACACAATGCCTTTTAAAAGGGGGACTATTAAGTTGCAATTTTGTAGTTCTAAGGCCGTGAAAATGTCCAGATTAAGACAAGGCTATAAAATGTCCAAACTAAGGCATCTAGGGAAAGACATCTTGGCTCAAGAAGGCCAAGGCCATTCAAGGTTTCTCTCTCAGCTGGAAAGGCACATGGCTATATCTGCAAGCTTTCTCTCCAGGCTTCTTCAATGGCTTCCCCAGCAACATTTTCTTTTTGCATCTCCAAAGGTCTCTGGCTGTGTGGGCTCTGTTGGTTCTGTAGCTTTTTCCAAAATGGTTCCCTCTTAAAGGGCTCCAGTAAGCAACCCCACCTTGAATGGGGGGAGGCACATCTCCATGGAAACTACCTAATCAAAAGGTACTATCCACAATTGGGTGGGTCACATCTCCATGAAAACAATCAAAAAAGATACTTACCCAGCAATACAGAATGAGAATTAAAGGGCATGGCTTTTCTGGGGTACACAATAGCTTCAAACACGCATACTCTGCCTAAGTAGTTTCTACATAGTGTGTCCTATTGCTAAGGGTCCAATTATCAGTTACCAAGGCTGTCAAGTAGAAAAGAAGCTGCACCACAGACCACTCAAGGCTCACAACACTGCCTCGACTTGAGGCCTGGCTCATCAACTGAGTTGGAATCACACTTGGATTATTTTTCTGGGCAACAGCCAGCTCTTTTTTTTAACTTGTCACACAGACATGACCAAATATCATGGCCAGAGGTTCGTGACAGATTGGAATTAATGGCTGGGCTGAGGGACAGGTAATAGTGTGGAAAAGAGTTCAGAAGCATAGGAGGGAGGCAAGGTGAATGCAGAAGCAGCACAATAAGACAGATCATCAGTGCAGGTTGCATGAAGCTAATGGTAGTACATCTATTAGGAAGTGTACCATTCGAGGCCCCCAAAAGCATGCACAATCTAACTGGGTGAATTTCTTGGTTTCTCTGAGTACACCTGATAATTTTACCCCCACTCCTAAAAGACAGTATCTGGGCATATTCTTTTGGAGGAGGAAATGTTTCATGTGCCATGGAAAGGATAGCTGAGGGTCTTTCTACTGGCTAAGAGGACATTGGCTTTAAGGCACCACCTGGGTTGGGTTGCAAGGTCATTCATTTATCACACATTTATTAAGGGTGTTCTCTGGGCCATGGATGGTACCAGGTGCCAGAGGGAAATAAGGCCCAGGCTCAGCCCACAAGGAGCTCACAGTAATTTAGGGATGATAGATGTTTACATTCATATTAATAGATAACTTCAGTAGAAGATGTGTGCCATATACAGTAGAAGCAACTGTGAAAAAGGAATCAATTGTCCTTTATGTCTCAAGAAAGTCTTCAAAAAGAAGATGATGACAGAGCCAGGGAAGGTCTCAAAGAATGGATGGCAGTGTCAGCATGTTAAAGGGAGGGAACAAGAAGCTAAAAGGCATGGAATGAATGGAGATGTGTGTCAAGTTTGGTACAGTTGTAGCTTCGGGTTTACATGAGGATGTGGCTGGACAAAGAGCCCAGGCACTAGGCAAGGAGAGGACATGAAAGGTCTTGTGTGCCAGGCTGATTTCTGGACTTTATCCTGATATAAGCAAGTTACTGAAGGTTTTTAAGAAGGAAAATGTATTTTATATTGGATTGGGCTTGTTAAACTCTTTACTGCTTTGCTGAGAATTTAAAAAATAGGAATTCTAAACTTCACTACAAAAAACATGACATAGGATATTCCCATTTGCAGCATGCTTCCATGAAAAGTTATAAACAAGATAGGCAACGTTATGCTAATTTCCAGCACACACATGATAACTCCATAGTCTCCTCTGTCTTCCTGAAGGAGCACGTCAGATTTCAAGCAAAGGTGGATAGATTTATTATAAATAGAATACTAAAAAGAAAGGTAAATCATTTTGCAGTTCACTGCTGAATTACTATTAGTAATGGAATACCTTCTCCACACCAGATTGTGATGTGCCAAGAGAGTTAGGACACTGAGTTAATGCCACTGTTTTAAACATATATTTGTATTTGTAGTCCCAATTTTACAATGTTTAGACATACACTTTGTAAATTAAAGAATTGGAGGGCATAGATAATTTCTCTAGAGTGCATATGTGCAGCTTGACAATACAATTACAGAATATAAGAATATGTACACACAGAAATGAACTCATGCTCATGTGTGGGACCCGTGAAGAACAGGTCGGCAGCACCCCAAGGTTAGGGCCCTTCCTTCCTGTGTCACCCTCCCAGAGACCGCTCCCTTGGGAGTGACTGGTGCCTCCCTGTGCACCGAGCAGGCTGCAGTGAGAAAGTGCAGGAAAGAGTAGTAAGCAGTGAGATACAGCCCAGCAAGGTTGGTCATCCAGGGGCAGATGGAGAGTCTGAGGATGATGGGCAAGGAAGGGAGGGAAGTTACATGAAAAAGGAAAGCAGTTGTGCACAGCTATTTATTTCTCTTGCACAAGGATTAAATATTTTCCTGTAGGTAGAGGGAGTTGGCCGCTTGCTATTTCTATGGAGGCTGAACTATCTTCAGGTTAAGCCACCCCTCAAGTCTGTGTTGTACTGCCAGTATGTGATTGACATAGTTGTGTTGGAGGTGAAGCATCTCTCCTTTTAAATATAATCTTTGAAACTTGTGATATTTGTTGTGTATATAGAGGGCAAAGTGTACATGTAGATATGCTGGCGGGAGGGGGGAACATGCCTTGAATTCTCAGGTGACAGGGTTTTGTTTTGTTTTTAAATGGAACCAGAAATAGCAAAAATTATAAAGAGACAAAAAAAAAAAACCTACTTACTAAAGTGGAAACAGCCTAAATATCCAAAAAAGGGGGGAATGGTCCAGTAATAGGTAATATATAGAAAGAAGGACTATAATAGAGCTATTAAACTAAGCATTAAGGAAAATTCCACATTAAGTCAACAAGTATAGAATGCCAACAGACAAACACCAATACTACCCTTCTGCGAGCCAGACACGGGTACGGATGGTTAAGCCCCAAGCAAGAATATGTTAAAATGACAAGAGTCACCATCTTTCTACAGTGTTGTGAGAGGATGGATGGGCTTTCCTTATTTTTTTTTTCTTTTCCTTGTTTTCCACAAATTTTCTTTAATGACATTATCATAAAATATTTTAAATATTTTTAAAGTCCTGAGATAGAACAGCATTTTTTCTGACATAAGTAATTTCGTTATTGTCCTAGTAAATAAACTAGTCCAGATTATGCTGGAGGCGACAGAGCATTTGTTGCGTTACTGTAGGGTGACATGTACAATACTTCTAATACCCTGCTCCAAGGATTGAGGAAGTAGAAAGGCTTTCTATCCTTGAAAGCCTATCTTGGCATCATGGGAGTGTTCTCAGTTTAAAGAAACCATCTAACCCAACGCTCTCAGCTATTCTTTACTCATTAGCACTCATTAGCATAAATGAACTATCTCCTTTTTGAACACCCATAGTCCTAACTGTCAATACTACTTATTTCAAGTCAAAATCTACTTTTTCTTCCTAATAACTGTGTGTGTTTGGGTAGAGATTATAAACTCCATTGAGAGCAGAACACTGCTCTGCTTCTCTGAGTTGCTCTCCACAGTCTCCTGCCTGTAATAGACAGTAATGGGGAAAGCTTCCAAGATACAATCACTGATAAGATAGAGAAAACATAATGTCACTTTTCAGTCAGGTGTAGATCACAGCAAAACAAGGATTGCAGCTGTGGACCGCTGGCTGGGTTTCTGATCACATTGCAAAGATACTGGAACATAAATCACCTATTTATTTATGATCCTCACCTATTACCTTTGAACGTATTTTGGTCTAGCAAGAGTGGGCTAGTGGTAAAAGGTAATGTTCTTAGAAGTTCTAAGAAAACAAATTTCCATGGTAGGTGAGCATTTTCTAAAACTATGTGTGAGTGTGAGTGTACCCATTACCATCAAAAGCCTGAAGGATGTCCAAAGATACTGATATTTGGTGATTGTATCTTGACAGAAAAATGCTTTGTGAAGTGTTTTTTTTTTTAAGGATTTATACTAATATTTTACCACTATATCCCAGTTGTGTATTGCTGTGTAAAAATCAGCCCCAAACGTCGCGACTCAAAACAATAATCATTTTATTATTCCCCATGGCTCTGTGAGTCTGGGATTTGGGAAGGGCTTAGCTGGGTGGTTTTGACTGGAGTCTGCTGAGGATGTAGGCAGATGGTGATGGGAGCTGCAACAATGGGGTCCTGGAGCAGCTGGGGGTTGGTCAGGCAGCTCTCTCCATTCATGTGGATCTCTCCATGGGGTTTCTCCACATGGGATTTAGGCCTCCTCGCAGCATGGTGGCTTCAGAGTTAACTATTGTAATGCTAGCCAAAGCTTTAAAACAGTTATTGTTCCAGTGAGCCAATTTGGAAGCTGCATTGCCTTTTACAACCCAGCCTTAAGTTATTCCAACTGTTCTCTATTGGCTAACTCAGACATAGCAGCCTGCCAGGTTTCGAGGAGAGGGGACACAGGCCCTGCCTCACCATGGGAACAGTGTCAATGTCACATTATAAGGAGAACATGTGGGATAGAAGGTATCGTGGCCATCTTTGGAAAATACCATCTGCCGCAAGGTGACATATTTATCATTCCATTGCATGTGATTAGAAATAATAATTTTAACGTGCTGAATTAGAAATGCGGTTTTCTGAGGAAAAGAGAGCCATTACTGGCTAATTTTCTAGTCAGTGCACCCTTCTGGAATAATCTGAAACTACTCTGGGTTAGAGTAGGATTAGCTTACATATTTTGGCTCTGCTGAATGCTACTTGGTACACAAACTTAAGGATTAGAAGGAAGGGGACAATAAATAATAACTATAGTTCATTTGGAATTATTGGAGATTTTCAGGCTTTAATGTTCTATTGTGTAGCAGCCAGGTTTTCTCTATTTCATAGCAAAGCTTTCTCCACACAGGGAATTAACGCCCAGAAAAAGTGACTGTCAAATTGCAGCTGAGAAGGAGGATGTGCCAGAGTGACCAAAGCAAATGCAACTTGCAGACCTGGCTAATAACAGCAATGTAGACTTCTATGGCATTTTACACCCTGGGACGTAGTTAGTTACAATGCCAACTAATACGAATTTTAAACTTTCAGAACCATTTTCACAGATATTGTTTTTTTTTTTTATAATATATTTATCTAGGATGGGTATTACTTTCAAGTGAACAATGAAGAAAAGCACATGGAGATCAAAAGACATAGGTCAAATAGCTGGCTGGTGGCAGACAGCTGGGGAGACAACTGAAAACTTGTAACTGTAGGCTAGACTCCTCCCTACTCGGTACTCTGGGGTTGGGCAGAAGTGAGAGTCAACTTGGTTAGGTTATGGTGCCCAGTTGTTTGGTCAAACATGGGCTTAATTATTACTGTGTAGGTATGCTGTAGAGGGGATTAATATTACAATCAGTCAATCTTAGGTAGAGGAAGTTACCCTCTATAATGTAGGTAGGTCTCTTCCAATCAATTGAAGGTATTAACAGCAAGACCTGCCGGTTTTGTGGATCAGAAGGAATTTTGCCTCAAGACTACATCCTCCTTAGCTTCCAGCCTAAAGAATTTGGGCTCAAAAATTCAACATTACTCTCACTAGAATTTTTAGCCTCGAGAGTTCCCTATGAATTTGGGATTGCAAGCCCCTAAGTACAGTCGTGTGAGCCAATTCCTTACAATAACATGCATGCTATCAGTTCTGTTTGTCTGCAGAACCCGACTGATATAAGGTATAACATCTTCTGCGCCTACAGAGTCAGAGAGAAGGCAGTAAAGTCTCCCCTTTCTATACATCATAGATAGTATCTTTCAAAAGTATGGGTACAGCCCACTCTCCATAACAGGGAGGGGAGTGTGAAGAGGAAGGCAGGAGGTTTTAAATGCACTCAAATATTGTAAAGTATGTTACGTACCTTGGAAATACTAGTAGTTTTCTGAATTTGTTGTGCACTATATAAAGAATGTTAATTGATTTTAACCAAAGTTCAGTGGAAATATTGTCAATGAACTGTCAATACAAGGTTTGCTAGTCATTCAGAATCTCTTTGCGTGCTATTTATTTCAAGTATAATATACTGAATGAATTTAGGATGCATTTTAGCTGCTTTTATAATCCTAGAAAGTGTACATGATGAGAGAGGAGGGCTTATAATTCACATTAGAAATCTGGCTAATTATCTCATTTGGTTATTATAATATCAGTTGTAAACTAAGGAATGTTCTGTTGCAGGTGATCTCTCAGGGTAGAGAGATGGCCCACACCCCATCCATCCCAACCCAAAGAACCATATGGAAATGAGCCTGTAGATGGGCTACAAATGATTCCTCTGCTTTATTCCTTGGACTGAAAGGTTTCATGTTAACAGATAATCATAATATATTGTGGTTTGGAAAATATTCAATATCAACTTCATTAAAAATAAAACCTTTTGGCTATGACTCCATAAACATTTCAGTATATGGGATCTTCTAAAGCCAATTATTCTCAGTCAACCGGGATCTGTTGTTGCCAAAAAATCAAGCAAGTTCTATGGTTGAAAGGACAGCTGTGCATTTTGAAACTCCTGCCTATAAACATTAAAAAAAAAGATATATCAAACTATTATATAAATGGCACCGTGTCTACATTCCTTTACAGTGAATAACACATCATCTACCTCGCTTGTGGTAACAGAGACATTCCATTTTTATCTTTGCATTGGTCATTTCTCACTACACCTTGTTCCCACCCTCCCACCTTGCATTCTGTATTGCTTTTTGCTTCTGAGTTTTGCCCACTTTAGTTTCTTTCCAGTATTATTTGCTCTATATTTGTCTTCTGTTTTTATATTTCTTTAACTTTTCATATGATTAGTGTTTCATTCAATGTCACTTAGGAGGTGAAGAACACATTTTTGGGGTTAGAGATAATTGCCCTGAAAATAGAAACTTGTTTTGGAGGAATGTTATCTACTTAGGTAACATAGCCAATACGTATGTACGTATGTACGTATGTATGTATGTGTGCATGTATGAGTATCTATATATACACATACATGCATACACACATATATACATATACATACACATATACATATACACACACCCACCCAAGAAGGACCAAAAATAACTCATGAAGAGATACAAAATAGTATTATGCAAAGTAAGTGTCTAAAAGCTAATAGGCCTCCACAGAGGGCTCCTATGAAAAGGTAAGTACCAAGCAGGGTGTCAAAGGGATGACAGCAATGAATAGGCAAAAGGAAGAATAAACAAGTTACATATGAGGTGACAACAAATAGTTGAATCTGGTTATAGTGTCTGGTCAAGAAGAGAACTGTAAATGTGAATACTACCAATAGATTCTCTAGCAGGTTCCATAAAACTTTATCACGATTCCCACTTTCCTTTCTTCTTTCCACATGATCAACTATATGAATGTATCTATTCTAAATTGTCTCCATGTCCTCACCACTGATGTCTTTCATCCCAGAGCAATGTGTTTCCGTTTCTTACTGATTAACAAACAGTATTCTCAGATCACCAATGCCTTGAACAGTTTGTCTACTTCTTATTCTTGAGTTAAGTCTTACAGTCTTAGACATCACTCAACATGGTATCCTTTTACCTTCAGAAACACTGTCCACTTGCTTTCCTGGACAATTCAACGCCTGCCAAAGTCATTTAATAAAATGGATCCCCCCCTCTCCCACATGCAAGAATGGTGGTTCTTTTCTGAAGCTTAATTGGGGGTCTTTCCAAACGAAATCCTCAGCCCAATATTTCTCACTGACTGTAGCTTGCTGTCACACAGATTTTTTTTTTTTTGCCAATAACTTAAGTGAAATATAACTGCAGCCAAGCTCTTTATAAAATCCTTATTCACAATTTGCTGCAACCCCCCTACCATCATATCATTATTTGGGGGGATGGGGCTTTATTGATGGTGAGGATAATCTCTAGCTTCCTTGTGTCTATTCTTGTGGGAGGGCATCCTTAACTTTTCTCTTTCATTTCTTCATCCTGCCAAGTCCCTGTAGTTTTTCTCTCCCTTGCATATCTTAGACATGTTCCTTCCTCTGTTTCTAAAACCACTGTATTCATCTAATTTGCAACACATTCACAACTGTCTTCATGCATTCATCACCTCCCTGGACACCATCCCTCCTTTTGTTCTTCCAAGTACAACTTATTCACATCTGAGCAACTTGCTTTTATGTAACTCCCCAGGCGCATCCTGAACTGTATGCTCAATAAATGTTAGAGGCTGACATTTCCTGTCACTTGAGACTATATTTCGGATGCATATATTTTTTTCCTCTTTTGCCTTAGTGTCTGGAATCCTTTTTCAAACGAAACTGCCAGTCCCTCTGTATTCACATTCCTGTTGGAAATTGTGATTTCTGGAAAATTTTTAGTAGTGTCATGATAAAGTAGTTTTAAAGATTTATTTGAGTTTGTTTTCTTGAGACCTCATGGCTACTTTTTATCTAATTTTTATTGTCTACTTAACTTGGCCTCTAAACCCACAGGGCAGAAATTAGATACAAAGTATTCAGTAGTGAGAATAGTATCATACTTAGTCAATAACACGCTGTCTACTTTTAGCTCTACTTTTGCAAAATGAATGAGAAATCCTACACTGAAAAGCCTGTAATAAAAAAGTATGCCATGGCCAAAAGGATATTGTACAGATTATATCATCACTTAGGTCACATGATAAGTTCTCTCTGTAAAGGAGAGCTCACACATTCAGAGAAGAAAGCACATCCAAAATTACAGTGTTGGCAAAGCTCAGGCTGAATTTTATCAGTTGTTTCTAGTAACTATATAAACAGAAGCAAAGAATCTTGAGTAGTTTATAATTAAAGATTTCTAGGGACCTGATCTGTATAAATATAGAGCCTGCAAGTATTCAGTTTATATAGAATTTTTTTTTAAATAGAAGTGAGCTGACTCACAAACATTATTAAATGTGTACATAGACTACTCACTACTTAGTTCATAGCTATTGTCTGACTACAAAAATAAAACAATGCTAATGAAATAATTTCCTGACTGTATGTTAAATTAATTGCTATGGCTCTCTAATTATAACATAGCAAAAACACAAGGTGATTGCCTTTCTCTTTCATTGCATAGGAATCAAAAATTTTAAATTCACAAAAATTCCAGCTCTCAGAGGACTCTTCAGCTTCTCTCTCTTTAAATTGGTAGATTCAAATTCTTCTTTTACTTCTGTTTCTACTCTTCCCTAAAATGTCATTTCCTTCTCCAACTGCCTACCTCATGGCAAGTATTTGCTGGGAGATACCACCATATCCAGTGTAATCATTCACCAAATACTGATTGAGCATCTACTGCGTACCAGATACTGTTGCAGGCACTTGGGATACTCCAGTAAGCCACATCATCCAAAAGCTGCCCCCACATGGAGGTTACATTCTAGGAGGGAAATCCAAATAATACATGAAATAATGAACAGATTAACTGGACGAGCAAAATCAGGGATGCCCAGGGTTGAAGCAAGGACAGCAACCATGGTAGGCCTCATTAAGGTGATATTTGAGCAGACTTGAAAGAGGTGAGAGAGTGAGCCAGTGTCATCTGTGTGAAGGACATATCAGGTGGAAAAACAGTAAGTACAAAGGTCCTGGGGCAGACACATGTCAGAAGAGTTTCAGGAATATGAAGGAGACCAGTGGGAATGGTACAAAGTAAGGAAGAGGGTGGAAGACTATTGGAGAGGGGAGAGGAGAGGGAAGAGAGGGGCAAATCTCACAGGACATAGCAGATTATCATAATGATTCTGGTTTATTCTGTAGGTGAAATGGGAAACCACTGAAGAGTTTTGAGGAAAGGAGTGGCATGAACTAATCTATTTTTTTTTAAGGATCACTCAGGTTGCTGAATAAGGGCACTAGGAAATCAGGAGAGGAGGCAGGGAGAGCAGTTAGGAGGGCCATGCAGTCAAGAGATAGTGGTGGCTCATCCTACAGCGGTAATGCTGGAAGTGGTAAGAAGTGGTTAGGTTCAGAATAAATTTTGAATGTATAGTTAATAGGACTTCACAAATTAGATGTGAGATGTGAGAGAAGAGGGAAATTAAGGACTATTCCAAGATTATTTGGCTTGAGTCATCAAGATGGCGAGATTGCAAGCTGAATAAGATCAGGAGTTCACTTTAGGAAATGTGAAGCCAAACATTTCATTCACACCAGCCCAATTTTGTAACACTTAAAAGTTAGATATCCCAGGAGTAAGACTGTTTTCACAAGCCAACTCCCTCCTCGTCCCAGACGCTGCTAGGAGCTTACGTCACAGTACGAGCGGAAAGCGATAGAGAGAACTTCTATGGTTGACTCATGAATTGAAGAGATTTTCAGGGGATTATTTTTGTGCATTTAGGGCAAACAGCAGAGAGAGGCGGAATGTCATATCTTCTTAGGAAAAAAACTGAACCCCAGGTTTTTATTCTGTCTTGCCTCTAGGAAAAGGAAAATTCATAATTATGGAAAATTAGCTGAATCATCTGTACCAGGCTATGACTCAGACAAATCAATGCTGTACAGGCCCCCTGAAAAAGGTTCTCCTTTAGTCAGAGGAAATAAAAGCGATTGAGAGTCAGCCTGGAAGGTTGGTTTACAAGGTGAGAGATCATTTCTTTATGCAATCAAACTAACTAGATACCGCTTAGCTCCTGCATTAATTTCTGAACGTTGTGGGTAGGTGTTGGGAATGAAGTGATAGGATTAACATTATACAGGAAAGTGTTCTGAAAGAAATTTGTACAATTTGTTTTCAGCCAGAATGGAACTGAATATTCAACAACTTTTTTTTACAGCCTTGTAGATAACTAATAAGTTTGGCACATTCATTCATTCAACAATAAAATGTTTCATTGCATATTCTGTATCATGGGTTCTATTAGAGGTGGCAACAAAAATATAATAAGACATGGCATCAGCTCTCAAGGTAAATTGTGGACTTGGCAAGCCTTGAAGAAGTCTAGATGCTCCTTCTATCTGTCTACCAGTCTGGATGGGCATGGAACAATCTGGAATAGCTGCAAGATAGCAATTGCTTTTCTACATATTTGACCAAAAGAACTACAGAGTCTTTCTCTTATAGGGTTAAGGAAGGAATCCTCTTCTCAGTGTCAGTGGGTGACATACAACTGAACCATCCACTTTTAATGCTGATACCAAACAACCATTTTCCCTTCTTTTTTCTACATCATAGAGTCAAAAGATTAAATGTCCATTTCAGAAAAATATTGAAACTATATATTAACCATTTAGAGTATATTAAAGCATCGCAAATGTTAGTATCAACATTAATCAGAACAGGCTAGGCAATGCTGCGGTAACAAATACCACCTAAGTCTCAGTACCTTAACACATTAAAAGTCAAATTTTTATTGACACAACAAATCCAATATGGATGGCTCTCCTCCACTGAGTCACTCAGACACCAAAATGATAGAATACTCAGTCTCCTTGGGAGATGAGAGACTGGAAAATTAAGCATGGTTCCCTAAGTGCCTCAGTCTAAAAGTGACTTATGCCATTTCCCTTCTAAGCCCAGAGGCCAAAACTTAATCCTATCACACCTAACCAGGTGCAGGGGTATCGGGAAATATTTTGAGCACTTGTCTTTTCCACAACGTCTTTTTTATTTTTATTTTTTTTTAAATAAACAAAATCACAATAATATAACTTGGGGATAGAGTCTTAGTGACCCAAAACATGATTCTGCCCCATATTTATATAGGAGTCAGCAGAAAACCCTAAAATTAAAAACAGTAACAATTCTTTTTCCTTAATGCTTAATAAAAGTTAAAAAAAAATCTACTCATCCCAGATAATTTCTGGACTACCCAGAAAGAGCCCCAAATGGATCTTATCTCTACCAAGAACCTTGGGATCTGAAAAACCCGAACTGAGCCCAAGCATTCTGAGGTCCCTGCAGACAGCTCCCGAGGTCCTCCCTTAGTTAACGTGCTCAGGAGGAAGTGAACTTGGCCTGACCGGGTAAGGAGCAACACCCCGTCAGACCTGCCTCGTGCAGTTCACTGTCTGTCATCAGGGCCTCTGAGAGTGCATGGAGCATACCAGGTGTAAGTGGAGAAATGGACCCTCTACTATTCAATAAATCCAAGCTTTATCGTGAATGATGTAGACGGGGTGGAGGGAGAGCATGTTTTGGGCTACTCATAGTACGAAGGATTATGGAGTCAAAAGAAGGGATTGATGGTTTAGAAACTGGACTGAGAAGAACACAACGCTACTTCCACGGTAGCAACCCCAAAGAAACTTGCAATTGAAATATGTCCTTTTTTATTTCGGAAAATGGTCTTTTCAAATATGGCCTTCCAAGAAAAGCCCAGCTTCCTTATCCCCTACTGTTAACCACAAAACGCTATGAAGAACAAATCAAAGTATAAAAACAGCCAGAAATTTGAACCCAATATTGTTTCCAACAAGGTTAGGTTAGGAATCTGACCATTCTCCACTAACTTAAAATCCAGTGATATATATCTAATATTTATTATCTGCCTTTGGGGTCAAGATAAAGCTGCTAAAGAATTGTGATATATATGTGCTTACGTGTATTGTTTCTAACAGCCAGCTGCATTCAGTCCCTTTTAAAGGTCAAGGAAAGGTCCCCTTTCTTCTTTCCGTCTGGCACATTTCTTACAAAGAACGCACTGATATAAGCACACATATTCCTCTTGTGTACTAGGTATTGCCCTTGGATTGATTCTGTCAATGGGCCCTCACATATGATTCAGAGGGCACTGTGCCACGTGGGACCATACATTATCCATTTATGGAATAAGTTCTATAACCAGACACTAGTTAAGTTCTGTGATACATGTAAAGTTGGGTCAAATGCAGACTCGACTCAAGAAGCAGCTTCAGTCTAATAGCTATTACCTGCTTGTAGACCATTTTTCTGAAGACTGAGAAAAAAATTACATATTACTGCTCAGGAAGGAAACCAAAATAAGGAAAACAGCAGGAAAATGTCTTGATGGCTGATAGCAGAAAAAGAGTTAGAGTGATGGATGAAGGATGGAAAAAGGAAGAAATATCCCCCTTTGATTCAGATAGTTTGTCCCTCTACAACCAGAACCTTCCTCCCTCTGCTTTCCTCTGCTTGTGGGAGAGAGAGAACAAAGGCAATAGAGAGGGAGAATGAGAGAGAATGAATCAGAAAACCATCAGTCTTTGGTAAGGAAACTTTTTCCATCTAGATTATTACCAATCTAAATATACATCGCTCATGTGTTTCTTTTGAGTCATATTTATAAGCTATGTTTTATGTAGGAAATACTTTTTCCTCTACTCTCATTTCTCATCTCTATGTTGAAAAGACAGAGGATGTAAGAATCAGATCTATATAGCTTTTTGTAGTGGACATTGGCTATTCTGCCAGTTGTTCTCAATGAGGGCATTAACAGGTCTGAAATTGCTCTTGGCTCTTTGGTTCATTAATGATTTTGTGAACACACAGCTCTCCTCTTAAAGGAGAAAACATCTTTTAGGGCTGAATGGCTTCATGCATTGCTCAATGCCCTGGAACATCACCCTGGTGGAGCCGTGTCATTGGTGGTGGTCGGAGGGGAGGGAGTGGCTACATAGAAGAATGAAAAAGAAGTCATGGATACTTATTAAAACATTACAAGGTTATCTCAATGAATGCAGTTTTCTGCATATACAGAAGACCTATGAAATAAATACGAGGCTTATTTATAATTATCATCCTTGTTTCAACAGAAACACTAAGGTATCGTTGAGCCACATAAGACGTGTTGATGCAGGAGGCATTTTCAATGGTACTGTCATCTGAAGTCTAAACTGTTTGTTTCTTTTGTGTATGTGAATCAACAGGAGGCATTCAAAACAGATCACACAGGAAGCATTTTTGTGGGTGGCCTTGGAGTTGGGACCAGCATAATTCACTCACATGCATGATGGACATCAAGAGGCAATGACAAAAGTGTCCCTGCTGTCGCCAGTCCCATCTCTAGCCCACAACTCAACTTCATGCTGAAAAGAAAGAAGTGGTTAGTGGGCAATTCTGGCTTGCTGTGGAAATATGAAGGTTTGCTGTACACTGGAAAGAACAGTGGAGTGAAAATTACGCTTCTAGTGAGGTTATAGAGCAAGGGGTAGAAACTAGAGTCTATGATAGGAGCCATTTCGGCTCTAAACTCGGTTTGGAAGGACAGGAAGGACTGCACTTAATCTCTGGTGTTAGACTCAGATGGTGCTTTGAAATGTTCATTTAAAGGGCATCCTTCTTTTAAAATATTAGTAGGAATAATACTAAGCTCAATGATAAATGTCCCAGAAATCAGAGACTTTAAAGACAACTCTTAAGACTCTTATCACAAAATATCTTACGCATAAATAGTTATTCTCAGAAGAGAAGCCTAGGATGGGCGGGGACCGGGGTGGGAGTGGGGGAGAAAGTGATGCCTCCACCTGTTGGCCGTGGGCACCTCCTCGACTAGAAGGCTATTAACAGGTCCTCACACGTGAGCTCAAGCTTCATCTATGTACTTCCAAGAGGAAAAAAAAAGTAAAAATTTCAGCTAAGCCAAGAGGAGGGAAAACATATTTTGAGTCTCAAACAGCATCTAAAACCATGATCTCTAGATCAGCGATTGCTTAGTAGGTATAGAAATACAGCAATGTGGCTGTTGCTCCTGGTATGAGCTTCTCAAACAAGGTTTCTTGCTCTTGCAATCTGGCACCTCCATCCCTCCTCCATGAAAGAGGCTACACTGTTGCAATGGCTGAGAGATGGTGGCGAACAGCCAGGGGTAGTAACATTTGACATGGCCTTGATAATCTCTCCATGCGACAGTATTCACCGCTTTTCTATGCTTTTGTATCTCAAAAAGTTTGCATTTTTAAAGACAGCAAACAAATAGCACTTGTACATATGTTTCAGAAAATATGTAGTTGTTTCCATATCTTATCATTGCCCATTGGGACTGTGAGACATTACCTTGGGTTTGTGTGGCTTGGGGCAGAAAGAGAGGTAGGGAGAGCAAGATGTAACCTTGAGGGAAAAGATATACTCTTTATTTTCCATTACTTTACATTTCTAGGAACAGACTGTGGATGGTTAGACCTGCTGCAGGAGACAGTTCATATGAGCTGGTCTCTGCTCCACTGTTTCTACCTTTCCATTTGTCTCATTAAAAAATGTACATCTTTTATATTAGAGGAGCCACAATTAACTCGTTTATCCCAGCCCAGCTCCTAGCCTGGGATGCCAAAAAGAAGAAAAAGAAAAATATTTCCTGGATGCTCACAGATAACAACAAACAAATAAAGTAAATAAAAAAAGAGTTCCCAAGCTGAGAGGTACAGCCCCTCCAGAACGCAGTGGGGTGGTTCAACAGGAGGCTAGAGTTGGGGTTGCCATATGAAGCTGAAACCTTGTTGCTAGGTATGTAACTGGAGGAACTGAATGTGTGGACACAAATGGACATTTGCACACTGGTGTTTATAGGGGCAATGTTCACAATTCCCAGTAGATGGAGGTGGCCTAAGGGTTCAAAGACTGAGGGAAGGAAGGGGAAACTGTGGTGTACACATAAAATGGACTACTGAGCAGCCCCAAGAAGGAATGAAGGTGTGAGGCATGCAAGTAGGTGTATGAATCTTAAGGACAGTATGTTGAATGAAATGGCAGAAACAAAAAGAAAAATATTATCATGCCTATTCACATGGACTAACTATAATGTACAAACTCAGAGAATTGAAGTCAAGAGCATGGGTTATCAGGTTGGGGCCTATTATAAAGGGTCCTAGATTGTAAGCTTTTACAGTAGTCACATATATTCAGGAGTTGTAACTTATTTCTATATTCTGATGTACTATGCTGCTTGTATATAACCTGCGGTTCCCAGAAACTTTGGGTATTTATGTGACCCCTGAGACTAAGAGTTAGCTAAGAAAGTCAGCAGTACCCCATATAGGAACTGTTTAAAAAGTTGAAAAAGTGATCAGACTTTGACTAGAGATATGAATGAAGCTGATTTGGATAGGACTAAGGCAAATCAGAATTCAGGGTAAAGGATGATCTGGTCCATATTTTAAAACTTCAACTTCTGTGTGAGATCAAAGGGAGAGATTTTTATTTGTTACAAAATTTGTATTTTGGGTAATGCATTACCTATTTTAACTTCTATGATCAATTTAGCTGAACACCATAAGTACATGGTATCTTGAATTGGGTATGAAATCTTGTCGGTTTGTCCAGGTTAGCGTGATGCTCTGATTTTTCCCAGAGTTATTTGGGCAGAGAATAAAAAAGTATTTGCAAAGCCCCCTTGGGGAATTGGGGAGAAGGAGGAAATATTCAACGTCCCCATCTGGGGAATTCCTGATATTCTCCTGAGCAGTGGGGACAACCAATTCAATACACTGACCCATAGATCTTGGGGTTCACCTCTATTAGACTTAATTCTGCAAAGGAGAAGCTCAGCCTACTTGTAATTATGCCTAAGAGTCACCCTTAGAGTGTGCTTAGATGTGGCCTCTCTCTCTCTAAGTCAATTTGGCAGGTGAACTCACTGCCCTCTTCCCTATAGGGGACAGGACTCCCAGGGGTGTAAATCTCCCTGGCAACATGGAACAGAACTCCTGGGATGAGCCAGAACCTGGCATCATGGGATTGAGAATGCCCTCTTGACCAAAAGGGGGAAGAGCGAAATGAAACAAAATCAAGTTTCAGTGGCTGAGAGATTTCAAACAGAGTCAAGAGGTTATCCTGGAGGTTATTCCTACACATCTTTTATGCATTATACAGATATCCCTTTATAGTTTATGGTGTATTTGGAGTGGCTGGAGGGAAGTACCTGAAACTGCTGAGCTGTTTTCCAGCAGCCCTGATTCTTGAAGACTATTATATAGCTATATAGCTTTTACAATGTGACCATGTGATTGTGAAAACCTTGTGCCTGATGCTCCTTTTATTCAGGATATGGACAAATGAGTAAAAAAAAATAAGGATAAAAAATAAATAATAGGGGAGGATAAAGGGTAAAAAATTGGGCAGACAAATACTAGTGGTTAATGAGAGGGAAGGATAAGAGGTATGGGATGTATGAGTTTTTTCTTTCTTCTTTTCTTTCTTTTTCTGGAGTGATGCAAATGTTCTAAAAATGATCATGGTGATGAATACACAACTGTGTGATGATACTGTGAGCCACTGATTGTATACCATGTATGGACTGCATGTTTTTGAAGATTTCTCGATTAAAAAAAAGAGTCCCCAGTGTTCAGGCAAGTAAAAACGGGCTCCCAGGCAAAGATAAGTGCTCCTCTCCTCCTTTGCTGTATGCCCCTATGCTAGACAAATGGAATTATCTTGTTTTTTCTTTCTACAGCCAGGGAAATGGTTTGGACTGCAAGGAGAAGATTCTTTGGATAATAGGGTAAGGTGGAAAAGAAGAAGGAGAGGCAAGGTTCTAATGCTAAAATCAAGGAGTAACTGTCACATCCCATGTTTCTTATATTCCCTCCCTCTGAGAAAGTCCTGGTACCTCAGGACACTCAAGGGAATATACTTGCTAAATCATATTGGAAAGCACATTAGCTTGCCATGGGAGACCCTCACCCACAGATGAAGCTTCATGGGCCCCTTGTAGCAGACAGGCTTCAAATAATCATCCTTGATGATTTGACTATGTTTCATCATTGAAAGATTCAAAAACATATCAGATAAAGTTTTCACAGATTGCCATTCAATTATCACTAGCTCCCCAAACAACCGTTTGTACTTTCTCGTCATTGAGGAAGGTCAACTGGGTTGGTCACAAAAATTTGAGAGTTTCAAATCTCCCAGGACAAGAATAGACACCATTTAAAAAAATACTCTTAAAAACACTGTTTTGCTTTGCTAATGTTGTCAGAATGCAATGTACCATAAATGGATTGGCTGTTATAAAGGAGACTTATTCCATTACAAGTTTACAGCTCTAAAGCCATAAATATGTCCGAATTAAGGCATCAACAAGAGGATAACTTCCTCCAGAAAGGCTGATCATGTCCAGGGTTCTTCTGACAGCTGGGAGGGCATATGACCGGCATCTCCTGGTCCTTTGCTCCCAGGTTGCATTGTTTTCAGCTTTTGATTCCAGTGGTTTTCTATGTCGGCTCTCAAACTCAGCAAATGTCCATGTCTAGGTGTCTGCTCTCTTTGTCAGCTCTTTTAAGGACTCCAGCAAACTAAATAAGACCCACCTTGAATAGGGATCATATTTCCATGGAAATCATCTAATCAAAAGGTCCCACCCACACCCTTTTGCCATTTTAGCTATCAACGGACTTTAACAGGACAGGGCACAGTGGCTTTGGCCATACACTGGAATGAAAGTTGATTCTGAAGTATGCCATCTGCCCCATTGTATTCCCTCCCAGGAAGTTGTTTCCTGTAGAGTCAAGTGCTTATGATCAATGGACAATTTTGTTAGTGTTCTGTGGTCTTCCCACGTTATACTCAGTAGAATAACAGTAGCACAGTATGACCACAGACATTGCAAATCCAAGTCAAATAAAATCCTTTTTGCCAATTCACACCTGATGTCAGAAGGACTGACTCAGTTGGTTATTTTGTCACCCTTTGGTGCTTCATCCCACTTTCATAATAATAACAGCACTATGTCATAGCTGTCTAGCATTCTATTAAAGAACTTCTCCTATATTTATTAGATCCTTACAAGAACCCTAAGAAGAAAGCACATCACTGTATAAGAGGATGCAGAGAAATTTAAGGGACTTACCTGAGATCACATAGCTATTGTATGGCAAAGCCAGGAATTGGCCAACCCATATTTTCCAATGACAACTCTAGTGCTCTCTGCACTGTATCACTGCTATCTCCAAGTTGCCTCCATCTGGGAATTGAGCAGGCCCAGTACTCACATGCCCTCTGCAGCAAGACTCACATATACTACTCTCTCTGCATTTTAGACGCTGGGAATGCTCTGTTTTACTGAAACTGTATCCATTTCCTGAAACTCCCTTCATTCTCTTCCTCTTTATTTCTTCCTTCCTTCCTTCATCCCTTCCTTCTCTTCCCTTCCCCTCTCTTCCTCCCTTCTTCCTCCCATCCATTTCCTTGCTTATTCACCCAATTACATAACATACCTGTACTGAGTATACACAATGTAAATAAAGACCCTGTGCTGAGGAGATAAGAATCTAAGACACTGTTTTATCCATTTTTAAGGGCCAGTTCAAATCCAAACTTACACTCGAAGACTTTTCTGCCATTCTATTCTTGGCATTTTTTTTTTTATTCTTGAACCACTGTTTGCACTTGTAACTGGAAATACTTTGGTCTACTACAAAGCCAGGGCTTATTGACCTGTGTTTGTACCATGTAGTTATTTTAGCTCCACAGTGAGGTTGTAAGAGCTTGGGATTAATTTGAACACATCACGTTATTCAATCTCCCGTGGTACTGGGAATATAATATGTGCTAAAAATATTCTCGGTGGTTGATTTTTGGTGCTCCCTTTGTCTCTATTGTGATCTAGACAGGTAGATGGACGATTTTACACCTAAATTCATCTGTTTATAGAGGTTATTATTAATAATTGACAGCTTCTTCTTTTTCTATTTTTTTCAGGTAGACTCTTTTGTAAAGAACACTTGGATCTTGGACCTGTTCTGGGTTTTTGACGATTTCAAAGTAAGTTTTCTGAACACAGTTTATGAGATTTCTTCACTTCATGTCCCCTGTTCCATTTCTCATTTCACCTAAGAAAAATATATATAATTTCTCTCAGCCTCCTCAGAGAGAGGATTGGGAAGAAAGCTTAGGTATTCAGAAAGGATTCAAGTAGGATAAGTAAAAAAAAATTCCTTCACTCTTCATGGAATACTAGAATTTAGACCACAGCTCTTAGAGTCCAAAATGATGGTCATGGTGATGGTGGTGATGGTGTGATAACAATGACAGCGATAATAATAAGTGAGAGTGCTTCCTTCTCTAGGCTTTCGCTGATTTTTAATTTAAAATTTAGTAAAGTTACAAAAATTCTATGAAGCACAAAGTCATTTTAGGAGTTTGATTTGCTATGTGGGAAACAAGTGGGGACTGAATTTCTTATCTAAGAATTATGAACCAAAGTTTTACCTGGTTGGTGATATTTTAAGTTATTTCAATCTTATGTAGAACTCAAGGAAAAAGAGAACAATTGGAAGCAAGAATACCAAACACACCAATAATTTTTAGACAACCCCCACCCCCACTACACATGCATGCGCACATCTGTCCTGGCAAAGCAAGACTGTGGAAGAATAAAATTAGAGCTTGCTTACTGGATCCCTTAGGCCGGAGGAAAATCCATACCTTAATTTGTTTACTGCAGTAGAGAGTATTTCACATACATCAAGAGCCGACAGTATATCAAAAGAATGAAGTAGAATTCCTCATTTGAGGAAAAAACATGATTCCTTTATCTCATGGATTCCTAGTGGCTGTTGTGCTTTAGCACGCCAGCTAGGGTTTAATTGTACTATATGTTTCTCTGATGGGGACTAGAAGCTTCATTAGACAACGTCTCAAGTGAGCTATCAAGTATGTTATTAGATACATTTTGACAAAAAAAAGCAAGGAGTCAGATTCAGAACTGTAAGCATTCAAATAATTCTTACAACAAAAAGACAATTTACTAGCCATCTGTTTTTGTTGTTGTTAAGAATGCAGGATAGGAGGTGATGGCAAAGATCACTTATCCATGGAGTCAGTCTGAGTTCTGGGTCCCAGGATGGCAATAGGTGTGTTAGATGTATAAACACACTGATGAGAAGAATGTACCTCCATCTGGTTTCTCCTGCAAAGCAGGTGCTCTTGGGTGGCCCTCCTGTATCTGAGTATTCTAACACAGAGAGTCAAAGTTAAATGTTCCCAAATGCAAGCGACATGACCCGTCATTCTACAATACACGCAGCACAGCACTACACTGAAGTGATTCAGAGTCAATCAGAAGGAACAAGAACTCTGTTTACAGCTCTTTTATTTTATCGAAAGGCCAATCCTCACCTTTTACTTTATATATCTTGGTTAAAGGCTCTTATTTAGCCCAAGGGTCTTTTCTGCTCATTCTTAATTTCCTTTGAGTCTTGGCCTTCCGTTTCAACTGAGTTATTTTGATGATTATGTTTCCTTTAAGATGATTATTTGTTTAAAGTTCAAGCTAATAAAAATAACTTATCCCATTAAAAATATTCTGGGGAGCAGAACAACATTTTAGGATGTTAATTGCTCATGTTACCAGTCATCCATGAAACATATGCTGAAAATGCTCTAAAAAGGTTCCAAAATGTTTCTTGCAGCTATAAATCTTTTACAGGTACAATTATGTAGGAATGGAAATAAGAAAAAGTGCATTCAGCATCTGGAGTCAGATGGTTTACTGAAGTAAAATTACAAAATTAAATTTAAATGAACTTAATTAAAAAGGGGAGGGGAATTCAATTTAATATGGACATTCGTCATGTCCTCATTGACGTTTCTTCTAGCCCCGGAAAAATACAATAAAGTCTGAACACAAAAGTTGGATAATGCCTCTGATGGACTGTGAAAAGATGACCAGAGACACAGTCTGGGAGAACATATATTCTCCTTTCCTCTCTATTATTTTAATGACATGGGTTTTTTGTGTGTGTTGGTTTTTGAAAAGACAGTATCAATCAAGAAACTGAGCTTGGAAACCTATCTGTTTCAACCATCTCTTCTGTTTGAGTTTCATTGTACATATTTCATCACTTAAACATCATGTTACTTGGCTTGGTTTTTAATTCAATGGTACCTGACGGAGATTCTAACAATATCATGGGATTCCAAACAGAGAGAGCTATACAGTGAAAAACTATCTCCATACAGGAAAGTGTTGATTTCATGTCATCTGTTATTTGGTTTTCATTCTATAAAGCAAAGAAACCATTCGTTGACCTGTTACAAGCTTCCTAGTTCTTAAATATTCTTAAAATCTTCCTATTTCTGTGCTATATCTATGTGCTGAGGTAGATATTATGAGATATTAGATATCTTATGATGTGAAATTATGCATTCATAATTATATGAAAACAATAGAATTGTATTTTGTTACACCAGTTAATTATTAGATCATGGAAAAAGGAGGCAAGTATTATCTGGCAATTTTGTACCCCTTGATATGTAGATATCATGGAAAATGGCTAGAGTTTTGGTTTATGAAAAACTTCATCCTACCCTGATCTTTATGCTATCAGCTAACATTCTGATTTTTTCTTCTCTATTTTATTCATTCCTCTCTACTCCATTAATGTTTAGTTTTGTCATCCATTCATTAACTCCCTTCATTCAATCCAATATGGCACATGTTCACTGGTCGAGGGGAAAGGAAAAAAAAAAAATGCCTCAGCGGAAAAATGGAACAAACAGTTGAGGAGGCCAGAGGAACATATAAAAAGTAACCCAGCACCGTAGGCAAAACCAAGGAACATATGATAAACTAACCATCATTAATGACTGAAGATTTATTGAGCGCCTGCTATTTACAAGCTGTGTGATGAGCACTTTCAAACACAAAAAGCAGTTAACACAGCAACCCTGTGGCAAGAAAATAAAGAATTGTAGGGCTTAAATAATAACTAGGGTAAGTAGCAAAGCCAGAATTCAAATGCCATGCTCTTAGTTCTATATCACATTGCCTCAGAAAAGGCAGGTTGTGGGAACTATTTTAAGGGAGACTGAGGCACAAAACCAGAAGAGGAAACCTTGTCTCAGAGTGAGAATATAGAAATTACCAGTATACAGGTAAGAAATTATAATGAATATTTTAACAAAGAAAAGTTCATTCATCTTAATTATGTGTTCTTTACTAACTTATAGCTTTCACTTTCTTTAAAAGTAACAAAAATATTACACTTTAAAATCCCTGCAATATCATTATACTGTGAGAGAAGAAGAGAAAGAGCAACTCTATGGTTCATAATAATGCTGATGGCACTGACAGTCTGTGTCACTTACTTGTGATCCCAATTCTATTCCTATCTATTTCATATGTATAAGTTTTATTTTTTTTTACAGAACTAGCTGCCCCCAAGGTCACAAGCAGAAAACAGCTTTCCTTCTCAGAGATACTGACTTTAGATTTAATTACAACTTGCATTTAGTCCCACAGAGTGACTGAACATAGATAGTGCCTCCAAAAATTTTATGAATGTTACTATCACTTCCAAATTTTATTTTTAAAAGTGTCCTAAATGGAAACATAAAAAGTTAAGAGTCATCTACAATACAGGTACAGTTCTTAAGTCAGTTCTACAAAGGCCAGAGATCAGAGTGAAGCACTGGGTCACTAGAATTCGCAAGTTTCACCAGCTCAGGGGGAATAGCATCAAAGATAAACAAAATTGTGGGCAACTAGTATTGTAGAGATTGCACAGAATGAGAGAATGCAGTACTTCAAGAGGAGAGTGGAGGGTATGATCATGTGGACAATTATTCATTCACTGACTGAATCAAAGAATGGAACAAGCCAACGAAGAAAAATGGAGAAGGCAAGGGGCTGTAAGCAGGTTGGTGGGAAATAAATGGAGTGAAGGTCACAAAAGAGCACCACATATAGCAACAATAATTTCCATCACTGGATCTTCATCTGATGGGGCAGATGATACAATGGTCCACTGATGGAGGCAGTTAAAGGGGTCCTCTGTTTAACGATGAACCATCAGGTTCTGTGGTAAAGAATTCTAAGGGCGATGGTCCACTTGGCGTAAGACCAGCCCAGGGCAGGCCACTGTTTGGTTCAAGTCAAGAGAGCATCTTTGTGTTCTCAGTTAAATCATTCTTCTGAAGGACAACTGTCTCCTCAGCAGCAATCAGTTAGGAACCTCAGAACTCTTCATGTTCTTGGCAAGGTCTGCCCCACCCTTTACACATGACCATCCCTCCCTTCAATACTCACAGCTTCACGACCAACATCTGCCTGGGACCTGCAGGACAGCTGTAACCAGACCTCTTCACATTTAGTCACCACACTAGCCCTAGGATTACAAGGTCCATCTCTTTTCCCCTCTTCTAATCCTTCCATGACTTTGTTCACTCCTTGTTCTGACTTTTGCCCCACACCTCCTGAAACTCTTTCACTGAACCTGCTGGAATTAGAACAATCACCAGTAAGTCCTCCTCTCCTCAGTGTCTTTGGGGAATTCTCCTTTTCACACCTCTTTGCACTGAAACCTGACTCTTCTCTGAAGACACTAGTTCCACTGAATCCTTTCAACAGGTAGCTTTTCCCCTCCTAAACCCTTCTTAACAAGGAGCTTGAAAGTATGATAGATGTTCTCCTTTCGCCTCATTCTTGCTTCCAGAACCTTCTACCTTCTTCTTCTATAAAACCACAGCTTTGACATTCATGCCTTACATTATATCTCCCTTTAGTCCAGATGAGGCTTTCTCCATCAGTCTTCATTCCCTCTCACTCATTGGAGATTTTAGTGCCTGGCTCACAATCACTCTAACACCACTCCTATTGAATTTTTGGTCATTTGCATAGCCTTCCAATCTCCTATACTCTCAGTTTGTAGACATCCTCTCTTCCAAAGATCTTTTCAGCCACTTTTTCTGAGCCGATCACTTCTACAGTCACAACCTTGACTTTTTTGTAATCAGTAAGTACACCCCTGAAAAATCTCAATTTCAAACATTCCACTGTTATCTTTCCCGATTACTCTTTCTAAAATCCCAACTCCTACAATTCTACAATTGCACCATTACTTAAAATTCACTCTTTCAGTGTCTCTCACCTCTTGAAATCCTTGCTTGCCTCCTTTCCAGCATGAATTTCATAGACAATTGCTATAATCACATCCTAGCACTTTTTTACTTTGGTGAACTTGCTTGGTGAAATACAAACCCTCATTTAATTCGACTAGGCACATCTACATGTCTGTTTCCATATATTCAAATGTGCCAAATATTTGGTAGATAATAATAAGAAAAAACCTTCCACATGCTCTCACTACCACATCTGCCCAACTATCCACAGATTCTCTTGTTGCTATGGATAAGTATTCATGATCTTAATCAAGGTCAGTATCTACATCTAAACATGGAACCAAATCCTCTCCTCTCTCTTACCTGGATTATTGTAACAGCCTGCTAAATGGTATGCCCTCTTATGCTTTCCCTGTGTACCCCATGCTCTACCTCCCATATTCCCTTCTCAGTATGACAGCCAGAATGATCTTTGTGTCTACTCAAAACCCCCCAATGGCTTCCCATCTCATTGAGTAAAAGTCAAGCCTTTTTATGGCACGCAAGGCCCTACATGACCTGGCTTGGCATTGCCTCTCTAACCTCATATCCTCCCTTCTCTCCCTCTTTCCCCCTGATCTAGCCCATTGTCCTTGCTGCTCTTCAAACATGCCAGGCTCTCTTATGTTTCAGAGCTTGTGCACTCACTATCCTCTCTGCCTAGAATACTCTCCCTCCCAGGTATCTAATGGCAAGACTTGTTCCTTCATTTCCTTCAAGTCTTTTTTCCAGAAGTTTTTGACAGAAAAGCTTTCCTGGGCCACCCTAGGAAGATTTAGTCTAATATATAATCTCCCTGACACTTTATATCTCCCTTCTCCATTTTTCTCATTAAAGTTCATCTCTCTATAAAAATACATACGGATTCATAAACTATATAAATGGCATATTTTAAAGATATTTATCCTGTGTCTTCTCCTCTAGAAGGTAAGCACTGTGAAGGCAGGAATTTTTATCTTTTGTGTTTAGTATCTCCAAAACAAACAAAAATGCCTAGTAAATGATCAGTAATTATTTGTTCAGTGAATGAAACAACAAATAAATGGACGTATGAATGCTTAGAGAATGAAAAAGGGGAAAGCTAAAAGATCTTTGTCATGGAAAATTAATATTTGAGATGTCTATTTTTACTAGGAGACTGCCTATTTATGGGATCAGGATTTCAGGGGGATCCAAGAATGAAATAGTTTTCATGGTTGTGCCATGACAATATAACTCATTGAACAACAAAAAACACTAAGAACGAAAGCAAATCCTTAGGTAATTCTAAAACTACAATATTTAATCTTAATAGTAATTGTCACTCCTTAAGGGAAGACAAGTTTGGTAGATTTCATCTTTTCTGGTAACGTGAAAAATTTTACTTTTGATGCGGTTATTCTGTGCCTCTCTTTCTATCTCTCTTTCTCATGGGTGTACACACACACACACAAGAAATAGAAATAGCTGGAGTCTAAAAGCTGAAAAACATGACCAAGGAATGGGATGTCAGAGCATGCATCTTCTTGCCTAAAAGTAGGATGAAATCACAGTGGGCTTACAAAGTTTATGTTTCTCAGCTCCCTTTTTTTACCATCCAAAACAAAATTGATATTTTTGAGGCTTTGAAAATGTTTTCCAGGATCACATCTGTGCCTTTATAATGTATTTTAATAATACATCTTTAGTTATTTAATTAGATCTTTTATGAATGGTTGATAAGACAATACATTATTAAAAAAAATTTCTCCACCTCAATTCAATAGAATCCTGCAGCAATACAAAGATTGGCTTTTATCAAAGAATCTCAATCTGACCCAATTTTCCATAAGTCACTGTGCTCTAATGACATTTTGTCAGACACAAAACTTGAAAATAAAAGAGGAAAATCCACTTTTGACTTTATTACACACAAAATGTATGTGTGATAGATGTGGCCATTGCAAATACAGTGGTTCCCTGGTTCCTATTATTAGTCCTGGGCTATTTGATCAGCTGCAAAGTAATAGTGGGTGACTAGAATAGAAAACACTTGCAGTTTTCTGAGCTTAATAAAACACTGATGAAAGTAGCTGAGATTTCAGATGGTCCCATTGCTTAGTATATTTAATCTTCACTTTGGTTTTGAGAAGAAGGTGAAGTCAATCATTTGAAAGAGAAATGAACTTTTGGATTGGGAACACCAGAAATAAAGAGGAGAGGTGTCCAGATCAAGCAGATCTTGAAAATAATGATTCATTGGATTGCAATCTACTGTGATGATGTCATCATACTTGGTTTGATGATATTAAACTAAAACATTCACACCAATAGAATGAGTTATAAACATATGAAAATTTGAATGGAGTATTTTAGGATAGCATAACCTGTCTTAATTCTATTTTGTTGCCTCACCAGATTAATCTCAGAATTTTGTGACACAAAGAAGGCTTAAGTTAGGTTCAAAAATAAGGACATAACAGACCACAATTAGGCTTCAAGAGGCTATTAGCTATTTTTGTTCACTTGTGAGAATAAATAGGTAGAAATCAGTGTGGTTTTTAATAGTCAGAGAAGGTGCTATGATGCTTCCACTTGGCTGAAGGTCTTGGGGCTGGAAAAGAATATCACTAGGGAGAATGGCAGTGCACATAGATGAGCATCTATTCTTGGTTGGTATTCCATAAGTCATCCAATTTCTCTGACCCACATCCATTACGTGAAACTTCTTCCATTGCAACCTGGATAAAAATTTTGACCACTATGTTTAACTTCATCCATTATTCACAGGCCTCAATTGCTTCTAAAAGTACATGAACTGGGAGCTCTAGAGGATTCTCTGTCATATGTAATTGTTAGGCTTTCCTGTTCATTATCTGGGTTAAACTGTTCAACATTCATGGCTTTATTCTTAAAGGACATATCACCAATAGTTCTTTGCAGGGTTTGTTCAAGCAAGTTGTATTCTTTGTTTTTTGCCCAAGATATTCCTCCCCCTACCCTAATTGATATTGATTGTCTACAACATTTATAATGAAACAGAGCTAGAGAGGAAACTCAGGGCTTTGGGGGCATATTTGTTTTACAGATCAAACACTTTTCAAAGCAGGATTTATGGAAGCAGAAGGATGGGTCAATCACTTAAAAATAACCTGAATTGTAAACATGCAAAGACCTTTCTGAGGTGTGAAGAAGAGGAGAAAGAGACTGGAGGGGATAGAGAGGAAGACAAGGGTGAGAGGATCAACAGGAAATCTTGTTTAGTAAAAAGTACAGATCTGAAAAAGAAGAAGACGGAAAAAGTCAGAGAAAGGTTGATTCACCTCAAACATGCCTTTCCCCAGTGTCCTTTTCCTGCTCATCTCACTGACAGGGATCTGACTGTACACATTGCCTCCATTCTCTCAGAGCTCTCCTTTTACAGTAATTCTATGACACTGAAATTTGAGATGAATGCATACCTAAGCTCCAGGGACAGGTTTAGACACAAGTCAGGGACAGTTCTTAATAATTTCTGTTGTTGTCATAGTTTAATAAAACCAAGTATATCACAGCACAGAGCAACTGTACACCTTTCTTCAGTGTGAAGACGTAGACCAGATCGATGAAGATAACGTAACTTTCAAATCGGCCAAATTCTGTTAATAACGAATCAACTTTCTAGAAATACTAAATTCTGTGTAGTGATTTTATGTTCCTTAAAATGTTTCTCATTTATTATTTTCTCTCGGAGTCAACCTACTCCTCTGTAAGTAATCATTTGTGATAACCTTATTTTACAGATTAAATAAAATATGGTCCATCCATTAGGAAAGTGATTATTTAAGATCTCAGAGGCAAGAGAAGAAAAACATTCTCTTGCTAAGTCGGCTATGTTATTAGGGTTGGGATCTGGTCCATTGATTCATGAATCAGTGCTTTTTCTACTAAGCCACTCTTCATCAATAAATTCTTTCTCAAACAAGTCTATCTTGTCAAAACTGTTCTCATATTACAGAAGTGGGTCAAAAATCAGTACCCTCTTTGGTTCTCTACAGTAGAGATGAGGACTGAAGCTAGTTTCAAGAAAACCTTCTCATATCCCAAATGATGCAAACTGATTTAGCATCTTCTATTGAGCTTCTTGATGACAAAAACCATAATTTTATATATAGATCCCACATGCGACTATGATGTCTGTGATCCAGAAGTAAACTATTAGTGGGCCCTCTTCCACAGTGATTTATAGTTTCCTTATAGACAATCACATTCATGTTCTTCGGATGTTTTTTTTCTTTTTTCACACTGTTTCAGCTTTAAGGGTTTTAAATGGCCCTGTTCAGTTTAACTGCTGCTACATGAGATTTAATGGCTCTCTACTTAGGAAATCATCTTGAATTCAGTGTACATATGAGAAACTAAGACTAATGTATGGGAACTAGGATTTGGTGGCAGTTCTTAGAAAGAACATCTAAGTCATGAAATAAAACATGTAACTCAAGTGCAAAGTGATTTAACTTTCAAAAGGAATGTGATGTTCATCTTAAAAAAAAGCATAATGGTACATTCATTTAATTGTATATGTATAAAAGTATGAAGTTAGTCAGTTCCAGGTGTCAATTTAAGTAATGTATCTTCTAGGCTATCTCACAATCATTTTTTCCATTGTTCCGTAAATAGATTTTGAGAATAAAAGCTGTTAAACTAAAAGTTACTGCAATAACATAACTGAATAAAGGAATAGGGCAATTTGAGAGGAATCTACTTAGGAGACTAAATGTTAATGTGGAATTGCCAAAATATATTCTTTGAAAATTCATGGGAAAAAAAAGGTGTATAAGAATGGAAAAATCAGATGGCTGAAAGTCACATTTTGTCCAATATGCCAAGGGCCTGCTGCAAAGTTAAATGAAAATGAGGACCCAGACATATACTGAAAATACACTAAAATGTTAGTCCTCAAAGATTGGAATGTGCTAACCATAGTTTCTAATCTGTGAAGATCTCGCTGAACTTGAAATTGATAATGGAGTGGTATTACTACTGAGTTTAGCTCATTAAGTTCAACAATTCAGGGTCCAAACAATTCACCTGGGACCTGGGTGATCTTGTTTGACTCCAGTTAATCATATCACTGTGAAATTTCTACTTTATTTTGGTAATGTGACTACATGCTGTGCTCTCTTCCATAAAAGATACAAATATTTAATTATTAATTTATTCATGTATTATATCTTAGTCTCAGATCAATAAATTTAGCCAGCTAGATACCTAATCTCACAAAATTAACACAGAAATGGAAGACCTTGCCTTTCAAATCTCCCAATGACACGATGAGCCATCCATCTGCCTACATCTTCACCATTATATATCTCCCTTTTTAAATAATATCATATGGATATGCCCTGATCGCAGCCAGTGCCCAGGGTCTAGAAGTGTACTCCATCAGTATCAGACTCACTTTTATGCAATCTCTTAACTAATCATGAATTTAGTTCTTGTAAAAACTCAATCTCAGGACCCATGCCAAGTCTCCCTGTGGAACTGAAAGCAGAGTCACCTCACTCTTTCTTTTTCCCCATCGACCTTAAGCTCAGTGTCCCTTTGTGCTCTGATAATCATATCCCTTCTGAATAGAAATGGTTTCATTGCCCAAAATGGAAATCATTTTCCCCACTTGGTCCAATTGTGCAGAAATAAAGAAACGCAGCTTTTACCTA
Source organism: Myrmecophaga tridactyla (assembly GCA_004026745.1). Taxonomy (NCBI): domain Eukaryota; kingdom Metazoa; phylum Chordata; class Mammalia; order Pilosa; family Myrmecophagidae; genus Myrmecophaga; species Myrmecophaga tridactyla. The sequence continues at coordinate 14,477 of PVIY010007550.1, read as the reverse complement.
GTTTCACTACTTTCACCACTCCCAACAATACTATATCCAACCTTTACAGATGAGAGGTTTTTCTTGTGCTAGCTGTAGTTTTGCAAGGTATTTGAATAGGGACCTGTAATGGTCAAAGAAGAATATACCTAAGTAATTTCAGATTCACACCTAGTGCAAAAAGCCAGACCCAGTGATGTTTAACGTCCTTTACTGTAATATCTTTGGATCTTACCACTGCAAGCAAATGTGAAAATCCTTAAATTGCTGGCCTCAGTGTTCCCATGTCAACTGGCAAATGCTCAGGTTGGAGATCCTGCCAAAAGTCAAAGGAAAACATTTATGAGACAGAGCCTGATGGAAGATTATTTTAATCCTGCCTGTCCGGAATTGACAGCAAGCTTGATTTATGAATGCCTGCTGCTACTTTAATGATAAGAGCACTTAAACACAACTGAATGCAGTGCACCAATGGATTTCCTTTTTTTCCTTCCTGCCCTAACTCACAGCCTGATTATTGATCTCCACCTGGATGTTCCCATTGAGAACAGGCCATTCATGAATACAAGCAGGAAGAATAATGGTGCACCGCATGGATGGTTTTAATAAACTGCAATAGGGGACAAGGTCTTTGTGGAAAAAAAGAACCAACTCGATGTTAATGAAGTCCATGCATGGATGATGGAAAGTTTGTGGACATTCTGTAGGCCAGGCACCGCGTAGTTGAGGGCATGGGGACTTTGACTGAGTGACTGCATGAGAATGAGTACAGGATCCCAAGGGCACCCTATACTTTACTCAAGGGATGCTTCCAAGTACTCTCTAATATTCAGGCATGAGCTTTGAAGGCTGGAGTAGATTAATCTTGCTCTGACAATCCTAGTAGAACAGAACAGAACAGAACAGAACAGAATAGAATAGAATAGAATAGAATAGAATAGAATAGAAGGATCTGATCCCAGAATGACTCTACAGAAAGGTAGGAAATGTAAGCCTGTGAGGACATCCTAGAATCCAAAAACTGCAGACAGACAAAAAGGTAGGCGAGTTAATATCTCCAGGAACTCTCTGAGGCTACTGGGAAAAGTAGAGAAACCTTAGGTCAAGGAGGTTGTTCTGGAATAATACACTAGATATTTCTCTATTTAAAAAAAAAAAAAGCAGAATTTTGGGGGGATGTAATTCTTCAATGGAACGAACACAGGCAATTTTGAATATAAAAATAAAAGCAAATTCTAAAGAACCTCCTTGAAAGTAGGACCACAGATAAGAACTTTTTCTGTACTACATTATGCTGACCACAGCACTCAACTCCTTGTGTTGCAACTGAGGCAAAAGGTGTCTTATTTGACATTATATTAGAAGGATATAGATTTTTTTTTTCTTCGCATGGGCAGGCTCTGGGAATGGAACTTGGGTCTCCAGCACAGCAGGCAGGAATTCTACCACTGAGCCACTGTTGCCCACCCTAGGATGCAGACTTTAACATAATAGTTATGTTATTCAAAAGTCTGATTGCTGCCTTACTTTCACCTTTCAAAGACCAAAGAGTCATTTAAGATAGGATTATCATAAGGTCAGTATAATTAATGTCTGAAAATGTTTAGACAAGTGTGCTGGAATGCAATTCTCAAATGTTAGTATGCATAAGGGTTTGTACAAATGCAGAGTCTTTGACTCCATTTCCTTAAGATTCTGAATCAGTAGGTCTGGATTAGGGCCCAGGACTATATTTTTCAAAGAGAGCAGAGGATTCTAATGTACCTGGTCCAAGGATTTAATTCTAGAAATAATTACTAAAGACCACTTTTAGACCCAGTTAATAAGAAAATCTTCTCTATTTTAGCCAGCCTCTTTTTGTGTTATCTGGCTATAACTGACCTGAACCAATCACTGAATTTAGTAGAAGTGTATGTAAGAGGAACAGAAGTTGTGATGTTTAAAGGGGGAACTGGCTTTTTAAAAGTCAGAAACTGCCATCAACAAAACAGGTGACTAAGACTTATGAAAATGGCACATGCAAACCCAAACTTGTTCCAGTTGTATTGAGATACTTTCTGCATGAATAAAGTTGTTACAACAAAAAAGCCAAGGTCACACATTCTATCACATATAAATATCTTCCTTTTTAACATTTGGTTCCAATTCGCACACCAGTCATACTTTTAGCCTTGTAAAAATATCTATTTTCAGCAATAAGGTGTAGCATGAGAGTGTTTCAGCTGAAGTCCTAGAAATTCCTTTAAATAGTATGCAAATTTTATGTGTTCTTGTGTGTGAAGTATTCCCTCTACCTCAACCTCTATCACTTGGGGCCCACAGTTTTCAGCAGAGTTTTAAGGTGGTCACTGACAGCTGCCTAATAGGTTAAGAACCTTTAGTTGGTAGTTTGGGGATATTGGTTCTAATGCTAGTTCTGCCTTTACTGTTCTGTGGCCTTCAATAAATATCTTACCTCTCTCCACCTCAGTTTTCTCAACTGTGAAAACAGAAAGCTGAACTAGGAAAGTTGAAATATTCTTCCAGCTCCACCATTCTACAAAATGCCACCAAAACTGGGAGGCCCGAGTTGGAAAGTATCTTGCCATATCCTTTGCCCTGGTCTCCTTATTTTTGGGGGAGAAAGTAAAGCCCAGAGAATTTATCATACCAGAATTATTCTGAGATCGAGATTGAACCCAGAATTTTCCACTCCTACATCAAATCACTCTCATGCACAAAAAGAATATAAAGCTCTATTCCCAGCTCACACTTTTACTCATTGACCAAGGGAGCATTTCCAGCAGGATTTTCCTTTCTTGGCTGGAAGAGGGGTACAATGCATCCTTTGGGGGTTCTCTCCCAGATTTTCTCAGGGAAAGAACATATGCCCAGGTCCCCAGAGCATTGTGCTCCCACACTCACAGCTGTACAACAGGAAAGGGAAAAGCTGTCTACAAGCTTTAAAAAAAAACCTCAGCACTTGCAAAAGTGCTCTGGGGTGTCTTCAGGAAGCATTCCAGGAAAACTGCTATTATAAAAAGATCACTAAGTTATCTTCTTCTGGATTATACTCCACACTCATACATTAATATTTTAAGTGCATTGCTGATACTTATTTACTCATTCAAAGTCAACATTCAGCAAGTACCACTGGCAATGAAACAGACCCAGTTCTTGTGTCCTGCAGATTAATGTCCAGGAGGAACTATGGCCACGAGTAAGGGCTGCCACAATCCTGCCCACGTGCGCTGAGAGCAAGGAGAGGTGCTACCTCCCCAGAGGAGGGACTCGTGCTTCCTTGGAGTTGCCCTCCTTCAGATTTGCAAACACACTGCTCACGAGAATCTCTGTTATTTTAGGATGAATCAGCTTATCCAAAAAGCTTTTTGTTAAACCTAATAAAGCATTAGACTCTGTACATTTTTCCTCATTCTGTCCATATGTCTTTGCTTATTAAAACCATAATTATCCAGTGATATCTAAAAATCAAACCCCCCTTCTCAATGTCTCAGGGTGACTTTATCTTTTCCTTAAGAATGTCCAGAGTGCCTCATCCATTCTTCTCTTAGAATACTTGAGATGTAAGAGTTTTAGACTGGGCAGAGGAAGTACAAACCATTTAATTTAATCTTATTGTATAAATCAGGAAAGAGTGGTCTAGAAAGATGAAGTGGCAGAATAATTGTTAATTGATTATTACAAATCAAATAGAGAAGCAAAGTACATTTTCTTTGCAAGATATTTTAAATATATTATTTTATCTAATCTTCATAAAATTCCTACTCAGTAGATACGTTATTCTCCCCACTTATATATGCAGTAAGCAAGACTCAGAGGGATAAGCAGCTTACACTAGGGTCAAACAACTGCAAATGGTAGTTGAGAGAGGAGGTGCTCAAGTCCAACTCAATCTGAGGATGCCAGACATGAGTCAAAGGCAGGCTTATTCACTGTCCCTCTCCACCTCCCCACTGGAGTACAGGAGAGGTAGAGGAAATGTTGAAATTTATTGAGAAAGGTATTTGGGCAGCCCTAATGATAAATGACAGATCCCTGCCAACTTTTCCAAGGACCTAATCTACAGCCCAACTTCGGAAACATCCTCCCTCCTCTACTAAGGTGCACAGAGGAGGGAGACAAGGGCGAGGGCACTATCCTTAAGGAAAAATAAAGTGACGAAAACTGGCAGATAAGGCACGTATACAAGCTTCTGGCTGGTTATAAATCAGAGAGCTTTGGCAATCAAGCCCCAGGAATGGTAACAGCTCAGCAGTTGTAAAATGTGAAAAACTGCAGATTTCGACCTTGTACACACACCTTTAAAGGAAAAAGAGCACCTTGCAATACTTATTTCTGAAAAGTATCCACCTTATACACATGAGATATTTGGCAGCTTTTCACACCAAAAAGGTGGGCAGGAATCAGGTTTGATGGAATGGATCTGCTCCTTTGCTGATGGGTAACGATTCTACATCTACTTCCGGCGAACTTTCCAAATAACTATGACAGCTAAGCACTCTCAAATAATGATAATAATCACACTTTCTGGCTACATGGACTTTTTCACTACGAAAGTTATTTTACATGTACTGGTCTCATTTAAATTCCACAAAAACTGTATTAAGTGAATTGGACAGTTATAAAGAAACTGAAGCTAAGTGATGTGCAGAAGTATAAAAACAATGAAAGTTATACAGATTGAGGTTTCGCTGTGTGTCACACAACACTGTACAGGTTACATATGTTTTTTCACTTAATCCTCACAACCACTTCATGACGTATTATCTTCAAAAAGATGAGAAACCTAAGAATTTAAGAAGTTAAGTGACTTGTCTAAAGGCACAGAACAAGCTGGTAGCAGAGTTAGGGTTCAAATTCAAGTTGAAGTCAAAACCCACGCCCTTAATTTAAATCAGATCTTGAATCTAAATGATGGAATATAATATCCAAAGGTGTCACCCATCACCAGAGCCTCCAGAGTCCTCAGCCTGCCATGCCATGCCTCTGTGACATTTTGTGACCTCTGCATCACGTTTTGAACCATGGAATAATTGCAGTCATTGGAAACTTCAAGTCAAAAGTCCTTCATACATCTCCCTCCATATCTGGATAGTTTGGGCTACACTGTCTGTGTCAAAATAATCTACGATTTTGTTTTCCTCACGCAGACTGAGCCTTGTTGCTTTTTCTCACTTTCTCTTGTAGATGCTGATGGCTACCTGCCTACATATGTGCAGAGTTATATATAACACAAAATGTGCACACTCAGTCAAACCTTTTTTTATAACTCCTTCCCTGGGCTCACAAAAAAAGAAAATTGAAGAATTGTAAAGAAAAGAGAGAAAGGATGGGATCTGTTAAAGCAATTTCCTTTCAAAGAGTGTTCTCAGGTCTTCTTGCATACGGCGTATATGTGTGAGTACAAGTGTGGCAAGTACATTGAAAATGCTGTAGGGCATGTGTCTCTGCATATATATGCATAATGTCCTTTTCACACTTTGGAGCTACCAGATGCCTGGTTCTGCTTGGAAGGGGTTTGGTAACCCACTTGAAATCACGAAGATTCATAACTCATTTATGCACGCTGCACAACTCCTCTAGATGACATCTTCTGCTCTAAAGAATGATTGAGAGAAAGATGTAATAGAGCCAAAAATGACAATGAAATATTAGTAGTGCTGCAGCGTTTATATGAGGGCCCCAGCTAAATGAGGGAATTATGTAAGTCAAAAGAAGAGGCGACCCCTCAGGCAACAAGAGAAGCAAAAACAAAAACCAGAACCCCAGATGGGTCATAATCTCAAAATAAAGGACTAATTTTGTTGCTATGGGGAAAGCCCTGAGGCATTGAATCATCCTACAGGCAAGTATGCAACCCTCAACCTTGGACTTTTAGGGTAAGAAATTGCTCGGGGAAACTGCCCCTCCATTCACAATTGAGCTCTAAAGTGGTCAGTCTTTTTTTTTTTTATTTGCATATGGGCAGGAAGAACCAGGGATCAAACTCCAGACCTCCAACATGGCAGGTCGGAGCTCTGCCTGCTGAGCCACAGCAGCCGCCCTCTAAAGTGGTCAGTCTTTGAAGAAGGGGAAGGCTATTTGTGTGGAGTGTGGTGGTGGTGGTGGTGGCTGGGAGGTACGCAGGATGATGTCCTGGCTCTGCCTGGGTAAGACCCTGTAACAGGCTCTAAGCCGGATCTCCTGGCACCATCCTCTCTCCAAGCAACTCCTTCCGCACTGGCTCTCTAAGATATTGTCTAAATACTGAACTCATGGTATCTCTCCCTTTCCCTTACACCCCCTCCTCTTAATAACTCTCCACTCAGGGAATGAACTTCCCACTCCTTAATAAAGAACATAAGCCCTTCAGAATTGGGCCCTTCCTTCACAGGTCACGACACATGGAAACTCTTGCATCCTCCAAACACATGCTCAGTTTACTAGACCTTTGCTCAAGCTGTTCCCGCTGCCTGGAGTGCCTTGCTCACTTCCCTGCTGGGCAAATTCCTACTTATTTTTTAAGAAACAGCTGCCACATTTTCAGTGAGGTGGGGACTTCCTCAGACTCCAGGAAGGAGCCAGTTATTCCTTCTGCAATATTCTCATGGCACCTTGCACACATCTCTACCCCTTAGCACTCTCCACTAGAATTGGATTTTACACTTTCTAGTCTGCATTAAATGATGGACTTCTGGAGGGCAGAAGCAATGCCTTTCTATATGCTTTTGTATTTTTTATTCCGAGTAAAATGCTTGGTGTATATTAGCTTAATAAATACACACTGATTGAAAAAAAAATGAATAAATGCTCCCTGATGCCCTTCCCAAAGGTTGTTTTAACAAAAGAGCATGTGAGCCTTTGTGGTGGTCTGAAGCTGTCTGTCCCAGAAAAACATGTTCTTAAACTTAATCCATTCCTGGGATTGTGAACCCACTGTAAATAGAACATTTTGATGAGGCTACTTCAGTTAAGGTGTGGCCCAACTGAAATCAGGATGGGTCTTAACTCTATTGTTAGAATCCTTTATAAGCAGAATGAAATTCGGACTGACAGAGAGAAAGCCATGAGAAGCAAGAACCTGAAGGAACCCAGAAGAGAAGGGAGAGGCCAGGAAAGGCTGTCCTGAGCACTTCTCTACGTGACAGAGAAGCCAAAGACCAAGGATCAAAGGCACTTAGCTCAGAATGCCTGCCTTCGGGATGAAAGCATTACATTGATGTTGCCTTGATTGCAACTTCTCCTAGTTTCAACACCTTTAAGCTCGCATCATTTAAGCTCACCCATTGCATAGTGTTTGCTTGAACAGCTAAAGAAATTAAAGCAGACCTAATCATTCTTCGATACACTCCAGTGATGTTTTGGAGAATAAGGGTAGTTCTAGAAGACAACAACAGATCTGAGTTCTGACTCAGCATCTTTCTGTTGAAATCCTTTTGCAATTTGCAAAAAAAAAAAAACCACATTCATTTTGCACTTTCCTCTTTACTATTAACTGCACTCCTGTGCTATGATGCTAGGATTCTCTCAGGTCCGTTAATTAAAGCTCCTAAAGAAAGGGAGTGTCATGTGCTGCAAAGAGCTCAGGCTTTATGATCAAATGGGCTTTAGCTTGAATCCAGGTGCAGCCTCCAGGAGTAATGGGAGCTGGAGCAAGTTTCATAGCCCAGCTGACCCTCAGGCTTCTCAATGGTAAAGTAAGGACCTTAATACCTACCCTATGAGGCTGTTGTGAAGATAAAATCAAATTTCGGCTACTGAGAACATGGCTCACTGTAGTTTCTCAATAAATGGTAACATCTGTTTTCTATATTTTCAGCCGCAATTGTTTCCAGTTTTAGGGTGTCACAAAGTTTTGCTATGCCTCTAGAATAATAATCATCCTTTCATGGCTAGGTCCTTTATATATCAGAAGCTCCTGGAGTGATTTTCCAAATAATCTTCACATTGCTTTTGAGAAACACTTCTATAATATACCGTCACTATTATGAATGGGAGTGTTGTTTATTCCTCAGGGGTTTTCAGACAGAAAAGGGGTTGAGAATCACTTCTCTAGAACAGATCTTTGGAAGTCTTTCTCTTCATTTTCACAGCCATAACTCTAACTGGGACCCTAAACCTCTCACCCTGAAATTTTAACAACAGTTTCTTAGCTGACTACCCTACTTAAAGAGTTTCCTCTTGTTGATTCATCCTGTACATTATAGCAAGAATCATCTCTCTAAACTCAAGAAAGACAGAGCAGCCCTCTGATGAAACAGACCCCCCGGCCATCCCCACAGAGAGATCCAGGCGCATTTCTCCCAGAACTTTCTACCTGCTGCTTCACATCTTTGTTCCTTTGTCGATGTTCTCGCTTTAAAAAACCTGCACTACCCTTCCCCTACTCACCCTCAACCCTCCCTCTCGAACCCACATAGCCAAATCACTTCTACAATCCTCAAGACAGACTCAAGTAGCTGTAATCATCGTCTTTGTACCCCCACCTCTCACTGCCTTCCCCACACAGTGTCACAAATTATTTGTTTGATTGCTGTTCTCGATTGTGAATTCTTTAGAGGAAGAGACTGTTGTCTTATTTATTCTGTATCATCCCATAAAGCAGATGCTCAATAAATTTGTGCTGAACTGAATTGAAATGAACCCTTTTTCACATTTCATTCGACCATTTAACTTGTTACTGCCTTCTCCCAAATGGGGAGTAGTGGGTGTCCATGTATACATGTAGAATGCATTTCTGGGTTTTTCTTACTTTCTTACCTTAAGACTTCTGCATTGTGAGATTTTGCAAAAAAGAACAGTTGCATATCTATAGCTCAAGTTCATTTCAGAACCAAAGGAGGCTGGGCAAGCTGTCCAGCCAGCACAAAGATTGTGGGGGAAAAAAAGCCTTTTTAAAAAACATCTTGTTGCTCCCTATTCTTTAAAATCCAATTCCCTCAGGTGAACTGCAAGATAGTTCTGGCGACTTAACTGAAACTCCACCCAAGTTAATTGCCTGGACTGGCCCCAAATGCCCAGCTGCTTTTCTTTGTGACTGTTCTGCGAACAGGACATCATTCCCTCCCTAGCGAATGACACTGCTGTAGGCCTTGGCCCCTCTAGTGCACTCATTCTCAGTGATGGATGCATTCATTTCTTGGAGTCCCAGTAGTTGCTGGCTTATTCCTTGATTCCATGTTCATTCATTTGTTCATCAAACAGTTATTGAGCCTTTTCCCCATGTCTAATACTATGGGAAGCCCCAGGGAAATAAAGATAAATAAGGAAAACTTTCACGAAGAACCGAAAGGCAACTCTATGGAGAAGTCCTTATCTCGAAAACCAGAGTCGTAGTTACCTGGGTGGAGCTGGAAGTGCAGATCCCCTCCTCTGAAGAGTACACTGGCGGACAGAGTTACAGTGTGCTAACAGGAGGGTGATGCTCTCTCATTGCAGTATGTTATAATCTCTGCTCTGACATATATAGCGCCCTGACTTTGATCAGATCTAAGATGCAGTACAGAACTGAGAAGGAAAAATGGATACAGCATACTCAAGAAGAAACTTCAATAAAATGCTGCTCTGGTGCTAATACCAGAACTTTGTTGTCTAGTATGATAAACACTAATCACATGTGGCTATTTAAATTTAAATTAGTTAAAATGAAATAGAATTAAAATTATAGTACGACAGTCACACCAGCCATATTCCAAGAGCTCAAAGCTACATGTGTCCAGTGGCTACCGCACTGGACAGCGCAGACATTGAACATTCCCATCATGACAGAAGGTTCCACAAGACAGGCTGCTCTAGAAAATAATCTGAATTATTTACTCACCAATTCATTTATTTAATAATTTTATGAATTGCTGAGATTATTATGAATTGAATAGACTTGGTTCAGGATCCTGGGAAGAAGGTCAAAAGTCAAAGTCAACCATTTTTGAAGGGCTCACAGTAGAATGGCAAAGACAAATATTTTAAAAAGAAATAAAAAGATATTGTGCTGTGTGAAGTATGAGTGCCCAGAGAAGAAACAGCTTAATTTTCCTTAAAAAGTAAGAGAAGAGCTCAAAGAGGAGGGACATTTGACATGATTCTAGACTGGTGAGTTGCAGCTTTCCTAATTTACAGAACGCAAAGGGCATGAGAGATGGTGGGAGTGGCATGTCCAGCATCCTGGGGCATGGACAAGCTCAGTGCCCACTGGGGACCCCAAGTCTTTAGTATTCCTGGAGTGAAGAGTAAGCTTCTGGGAAAGTGGGTGAGAACAGGCTGGCAAAGCAGATGATGTGGTGTGCTGAAGTGTACGGGTTGAACTGGCGGTGGGAGGAAAGGGGGTTACAAAATTAGACCAGTAATGAAGAGCACTGGGGTTAACAAAACTGGGTTTTGTAAACTCAAGATCTGCCACTATTAGCAAATTCTACAATCTTTTTGACTCCCATTTTCTTTCATTTATAGGTGGTGCTAAGAACACTTCCAGCCTTCCAGTTGTGTGGATTAAATGCGGTCATGTGCTTGACACAGTGCATGGAACAGATTAAACCTTCAAAAATGAAAGTTAATATTACTATTGCTTATTCTATAGGAAATATGGGGTTAGGCAAGGATTCTGAATAGAGAATAAAATGATGATATTGTATAAATAAGACACAACAATTGCCAGTATCAATACTAATAATAATAACAGTGGCTAATATTTACTGAATATTATTCGAGGGGTTTAAATAAGCTAATTTATCTAACCTGTACAACAATGCTGGGGGTAGGCTACAATTGATTTCGCCATTTTACTGATGAGAAAACAATAGCTGGAGGGGTTAAATAATGTGTCACACTGCTAATAAGTGACAGACAGGGGATTCAAACTCGGACATCCAGCTATCGAATCCATATCTTTAGCTTTCAGGCTGTTCTGCTTCTGTTACATTATTCTCTGACAAAAAGCTTACCTGATATATCAAATTATTTCCCACCACAGCATGGCTTCGAAATACATATATATTTTAAGGTAAAGATCTTCACAACAACCTCTTCACACATGAAAGCCAGGAAGAGAGTACATGTGCCCTAGAAATATTCCATACTGGTTCATCAGAAAGTTATGGTTCAGTGCTTGAGATGCTGTATATTAGAAAGGGAGGTTCAAAATCTCCTTGGATAATTAAGACATGAGACAGTTCCAGAGCATCCTCAAGAAGAGTGAAACTTATTACAACCTCTGAATGTGTATTAAGTCTCTTTAAATGTTTCCTCCTACAAAAATGGAGATAATAATTGCTTCACGGGTTTGTAGGGAATATCAAATAAGATAATGCATAGAAAGGATTTGACACAGCGTATGGTACAACAAAGATGCTCACTGAGAAGGATTTATTGTTGTTGTGATTTTTATTCTTTTATTTTTATCTTTTTTTGGGGGGGTGCATGGTTCAGAATCAAACCCAGGTCTCCCGCATGGAAGGCAAGCGTTCTACCATGGAACCACCCATGCGCTCTGCTCTTTTATTTAAAGCACCATCTATCTGCCCACACAGGGTCTGTTGAGTTCTGGGAAATCTTTCAAAAGATTCACCTGAACTCTCTTGAACACCCTGAGGATGAAGAGGAGTCTATCACAGATATGAAATTCTTCAAACATCATAGATTGTGACTTCCACTACAACTTTCCTTACATAAAATTCCTCTGATTCAATTTCCAACAACATTTCCCAAAATGTTTCTGTGTTTACCCAAATATGGGCCCAAAAGAGCTTAACACCTTGATGTTTTCACCGATGTCCTCATGAACAGCCTCATTTCTCAGCAAAGTTCTGCCCAGTGTCCTCTCATCTAATATTCTGCCCTTTAATTTAACATCATCCTCACATAATTCCATTTTAATGAGTCAGATAATAGAGTTATCCAAATTTGTCTGACTCCATTAGAGTCCAGCCTCTCTTTATAGGGTCTTGGCTGGATGATCATCAATTATTCCCCAGCATATGAAACTGGCTTCTATGTCAGTATAGGTGAATGGGGCATGTTCTTTCCTGCTGACAAGGGCAAATAATAATTGTGGAAGCACATCTTCTCAAATCATCAAAGGCAAATCCTTTTTTGTTGGATCTACACATTTGGTAGGATCAGAAAGCAGATCCAGGGTATTAGCCAAGAAGAGAGGGGAACCGATGCGTAGGAGGCCAGGATTCAGGAAAACAAGGGTTCAGTTGGGCAATATATTTAAATTCCCCAAATCCTGAATGGAGTGAAATTCTTGGAAAGATTCAGCACGATGGTGGCTGATGGGAGAATCAGGAAATTGAATGTTGCTTTGGCACTCGATTAAAAGAACATTGTTTGGAGCTGAGTTGTCATGGAAAACTCACTGGACTAGGGAGTATGTGGGTTTGAGGCTTGGAATTACCAGCTATGTGACCTTGAGCAAAACATTTAAACTCTTTCATTCTGTTGTTTTTTCATCACCAAAATGAAGGCAATCGTGGCAAATAATAAAAACTGCAAAGAGGTTTCCTTTTTTAATTGAGAAAACGCAACACAATTTGTATTTTTCGAGTGTCTTTGAGTTGCCAAACTATTCCCATACAGAGAATTTATGTGAAAGTGCTTGGCAAGACAGTGGCTCAAAAATATTTATTAAAACGTCTTCCTACTAATGGCATTTTACCATTTTGTTGGCAGAAAAGGGTTAAGTACCTTGACCAAGGTTGTACTGCTGTAAGAGAGCCTGAAATTCATGCAGTCAATCTGACTGCTAACCAATACAGCACTGCCCTCTCTAGATGAGGGCTCTTATGTGCCATTGGTTTATCTGAGTCTCAAAGGCAAAGATGTCAGGTTGGATCCTGAATGGATCGCAGGATCCACAGAACCATCACCTGACTGCAGGACTCTCAGGCAGTTTGTGGCCATGGTACTTCCCTATACTACTTTCTCACTCTCCTCCTGAGTCTTCACACGTGCTGTTTCCTGCGTCCTAGATGGCAATGTCTTCCCCCTTATATGCCAAACCACATCTCTCCATTCCTTTAAAATTCTCTGCTGAAGCCTTAGCAGCATAGAGAATAGGGATTGGATTGTTTTTCAGCAGCATTTCAAAGATACCAAAACAAGAGCATATAAATAAACCAAATACCTTGTTCATTTTTTGAGACAGACACAGACCCCAGGATTCTGGGTCCTACTCTGAAGATTCACCAAAGACAAGGGGAAGTCCAGGGATTTAGAGCATCAGATGTGAGGCATTCGTGACTTTAGATGGCTTCAAAGGGTATCTTACTTGATAGCAGCCAATCAAGCAGGAGATAGTGCCAGATCAGATAAGAAGAAAGAACATCTCCAGCCAGAATTAAAAGGGCTATTGTGGGATATGTCAGAAGGGGTAAAGCTAGATTGGAAATGACTGCAAAGGTGATTAAAAAGTTGGGAACAAAGAGAACACTTCCTGAGTTCTGGCTAAGAAGGAAAAAAATCCTTAATCATTTTTTAATTACACTTCATAATTAGCCAAGTCACAAATGCCATGGCTGGGATTAAAAGATTTTTCGTAAGGCTGAAACTGCTATGGGTTTTTGCTATGGAAAGGGCTGGGGGCAGGGGGAGGGAGGGAATGCCAAAGCCCTTTCAATTTGTATAACAATTTGAGAAACTGGGTTTTATAAGCATATTTTAAAAGCACATTTTGAAAGATACTGTTATTCTATTTTTGCTTTTTCCCCTTTCCAAAGGAAATGAAAAACAGCAATGAATTTTTTCCAGAGGAACAAAATCTCAACAAAAACTGTGGCAAACAGCCACTGGAAATTGCTTATGTAGTTCCTAGAGATAATGAATATATGCTACCATAGTTATGAAACAATGTCTTCAATGACAAGTGTTAAAGTGTCAGAAAATGTTGAAGTTTCATCTGAATGAGTTATTCCATATTAAATGTTCTTAATTAGTATCACAGAAGGCATGGAAAACAGGTTAGTTACTTATAGAAGCAAAACAATAAAATCAACTCTAACAAGCATGCATATAGTATATTTCTGCTGGAAAAGCAAACCCTTTCCAAATCAGAAAGAGGTAAAGAAAAGTCTGTGAGGAAAATAAAAATATTTCTGAATAACCTGTTATTTATATCTTTATTCATTCTCCAAACATTTATCTAGCATCTATTAAGTATAAGACATTGCACACTGCTTGTACTGCAAAAACAAATGAAAACACATGATCTGCCCTCATGAAGCCTGCAATCTAGGGAAACAAATTTTTATTTCTCCTATTGACCTTCTGTTCACTATCTCCATATGTGATTTTCTCTGGTCCACAGCTTTGAATAAACTCTACATGTAGATTAGTCTCTGATTGATAGCATTATCTGACCTATACTCTGGGAGCAAGACCCAGGCACCCAAAAGTCCAAGCAAGCCCATGGAATGTCTACATCGATCCCTTAGAGGGGTCTCCAAATCAGTGTCTCCAAATCAGAGCTGGCCATTCCCCCAAGTCCTTTCTCACCCCTTTATCAACCACTATCAGTTGCTCAAGGG
>PVIY010007549.1:0-81510 GCA_004026745.1 Myrmecophaga tridactyla | reverse complement strand
CTCGGGATCCTGTCATCCCCATTGTGTTTAAGGATTCCAGCTCAGTTACAGCAGTTCCTACAGTAATATCTGACCTACAGAGAAGTGCAACCACAGAGCTCTTTAGGGATGATGGTGCTAGTCTCACAAATTTATTTCTCACTGTTCTGGTAAAAGGTGCATCCTCTGGACATTCCTGGGGTGTAAGAGCAGGCTTTGCTTCAGGGCTTTCATTTGCAGTTTCATCTGGTGAAACAGGATTAATCACTCTAGGGCTAATCCCTTCAGAAGGAGGTTGGGTGGCCAATTCCTCAAGGCAGGCTGGAGGTGGGGAGGCTATGTCCTCAGGGCAGACTATTACAGGGTTATCTAGAGAAGACTCAGCATGGCCTAGGGTTTCAACCCCGCCCCCAACATCATTATCAATCCATATGTCACCATCCCATTTTTCAGGGTCCCACTCCTTTCCAATCAATGCCCTCTCTTAAATGACAGACACCATGCAAGACTGAGATTTCAGTTTATGTTGTGAAGTTGCTACTCTAACAATAAGATTCTGAGTCTGATTTTCAGAGATCTCAAGTCTATGGCTACAGGAAATAAGATTTTCCTTCAGGATACTCATAGAAACTTCTACATCTTTCACATGGCGCTTAAGCTTCTCATTTGAAGCCTTAAGCCCATCCCTTTCACCCCTTAATGTAGCCAATGTATCTAACAACCAACCAACATTTCTATAACTCTTATTTCTACAAAACTCTGTAAAGTTGTCAAAAAACATTATCCCCCAGATTCTGGCTTCGTACAAGTGAAGCATTAGGAGAATCGAATGATGATATTTTGACTATCTTCTTTGCCAACTCAATCCATGGATTAGGAGTGTCATTCTGATTATGGGAATCAGAGTCCTTAGTGTCTCTGAGTCCAGTCAGAGTAGAAAACCATTCATAAAAACCCATTTTTAAGATTCTGTTTCTTAAGAACCACTTCCGGTACCAAGATGTATTAATTAGGGTTCTCTAGAGAAACAGAATGAACAGGGAACACTTGCAAATATAAAATTTATAAAAGTGTCTCACGTGACCGCAGGAATGCAGAGTCTAAAATCCACAGGGCAAGCTGTGAAGCCGATGACTCTGATGGAGGGTCTGGATGAACTCCGCAGGAGAGGCTCACCAGCCAAAGCAGGAATGGGGCCTGTCTACTCTGAGTCCTCCTTAAAAGGCTTCCCGCGGGATTAGATTTAGCATCACTAATTGTAGAAGACACTCCCCTTTGGCTGATTACAAATGGAATTAGCTGTGGATGCAGCTGATGTGATCATGACCTAATCCTATGAAAGGTCCTCATTGCAACAGACAGGCCATACTTGCCCAATCAGATAAACGGCTACCACAACTTGGCCAAGTTGACACGTGTCCCTAACCATGACAGCAGCTAACTTACAACTGAGGTTCTTTTTTATGTGGAAAGGCACAGGGTGATCTCTGCCAGTCTTCTCTGCAGGCCTCTGGGTTCCAACAACTTTCCCCGGGGTGATTTCTTTCTGCAGCTCCAAAGGTCTGGGCTGAGTTGCAGGTGCTGAGATGAGGTATGCTGAGCTGCTTGGGCTGTGCTACTTTGAGCTCTCTCATTAAAGTACCAGCCAATTAAATCAAACATCATTCATTGCAGCGGGAATGCCTCCTAGCTGACTGCAGATGTAATGAGCAACAAATGAGGTTCACATACCATTGGCTCATGTCCACAGCAACAGAACTAGGTACCTTCACCTGGCCAAGTTGATGACTGAATCTAACTACCACAGGTGGTTAGTGAGGGTGTGTTTATTGATTATCTTTCTCTTGGGAAGAATATAATCTAAAATTAAGAATGTTGATGGACTGTGGACTTTTGCCATTATGCATGATGCCTAATGAATGCAGGTGGTTGAAGGATGCACTGACTGAGAAGTAGATTAGTGAATGATGGTGTGTACATATGATCAAATATTGTGCTGCTACAAAAAGGAATGAAGTCATAAGGCATGCAATGATGTGAATGAATCTGTGGGATATTTGGTGAGGCAAAATAAGCTACAAAAGAAAGAACAATTATTGTATGGTCTCCTTTAGAAAATGCTTATAAGAAAATGGGGGCCTAGATTGTAAGCTCTTATAGCAGACACATTTACTATGGAGTGGTAATTATTAATTCTGGATTTTGAGAGGCTGTTTTATTTATGTAGAACCTGGTATTTAGAGATAAGAATAAGGCTCATCAGATTGGGATTAAGGTACTTAAGAACACATGGATAAAAAAGGGCTTCTGTCGTGAGTGGCACACGTAGGGTGCCTCGGTTGCTCTTCGTGCAGAATAGACATCAAGAGATTTCGGAAGCATAATTTTTGTTGCCAGGGCAGCTGGTGATCGTTGGTCCCGGTGCAAAAAAAAAAAAAAAAAAAAAAAGAACACATGGATAAAGAAGACATTGTATATGTTTTAGAACTGCACCTACTATTTAAGACCAAAGGAAAAAAGTTTTATTTTGTCTGGAACCTAAATTTTCTGCAGCACATATTCTAATTCAACCTGTCTGCAGAGCTCAGTTGAACAACAGAAATACAGGGATCCCAGAAAAAGAATGAGGACCTTAATCCTGTATAGCTTAATGTAATGCCTGGAAACATCCTAGAATATATTAAGCAGTTAATCAAAAAGTATTGGCAAAGGTCCTTGAAGGATGGGAGGAAAAATAGGGAGCTATTAAACTTTACCTTCAGGGAATCCCCTTATGCTGTGTCAAACATTAAGGACATCCAAATCAATAGAACAATCCCTTGTCCTGAGGCTTACTCTTATGAAACTTATGTACATAGTGGAGAAGCTTAGCCTACCTAGAAGTATGCCTAAGAGTTATTTCTGGAGGATCTCTTTTGTTGCTCAGATGTGGCCTCACTCTCTTTAAGCCCAACTCTGCAAGTGAAATCTTTGCCCTCCCCCTGAATGAGACATGACATCCAGGGATGAAAGTCTCCCTGGCAATATGGGAGATGACTTCCAGAGATGAGTCCAGCCTTGGCACCACAGGATCTACAATTCCATCCTGACCACAAGGGGGAAAGAAGTGTAACTAATAAAGTATCAGTGACTGAGAGTTCAAATAGAGTCCAGAGGCTACTCTGGAGTTCACTCTTCCACAAGCTTCAGTTAGACTTTGCTACCTATCATAACTTGCCAAACCCCAACCAAAAACATTCCAGCCAATCCTAAAGAACTCCTAGGGCAATATATATGATTCTACAAAGGTGCCATGCACTAGAGTAGCTTTACAGAAGCCTACAACCTCCAGATAAGTCCCTAGATCAGATCAGTCCTGAAATCTAGAGGGTCCAGCCTTACCAGAATATCAGTTAGTTCCATCTTCCTACCCCATATTATTTATAGCCCCTTACAACATGAAAAAGAATGGCCATAGCCCAGATACCCCTAAAGAGTGGTATAGAAAGATCAAAGGTGATGGTGGAGTTAAACAGAGAAGGTAGAGTTTAACAAATGAATATAACTGCTGAATCACTAAATCGATATTTTAATCTCCAGTATCTTAGCTCAAATAGAAATAAGAACCTAAAATCATGGAATTGTAAACCATACCAAACTCTGAAATCTGTTCTACAACTAATTGGTGTACTTGAAATTTATTACTTTTTTGTATATATGTTATTTTTCACAAAAAAAGGAAAAAAAAGTCAATTGTGATGATAAAGACATATTATTTATTCTAGCCTCCTATATTCTGGAGCAGCTAGAAGGAAAAATCTGAGAGTACGATATGGTAGCTCAGGACAAACTCTGGGATTTGTCCTGTAACTACTCATTGAAAAGTGTTTTGAAGAAACTATTGCTTTTTTCCTTCTTTGCTTTGTATATATGTTATAGCATACAATAAAAAAGTTAAAAAAAAAAAAAGAAATAGTGAGATTTCATACCCAAAGTTCCAGAAAATCTCCAGGCCAGGAGATTTTCCAGGCCTGACTATGAATGAGGTCATTTATAGATCTTCTGTTGATTCTACTCCCAACTCACATCACCTGAAGAGAAGAACATCTTGGTCACTCACAAAAAAAATCAAGAAATTGCAAATTTTCATGCTTTAAGCCAGTAAGCTTTTGGGTGGCTTGTTATGCAGCAATAGGTGGCCAAAACAGTAGGGATTTTATTCTCTGGTGGACTACATTCACAGTTAAATAGCTATCCATTCTCTATCAGCAATTCAATGTAGTTGTAAAGAGGGTGGACTTCAAACCAGATTGCTTAGGTTCAAATACCAGTTCTAACACTGACTAGCTGTATGATACTGGCCAAGCTACTGAGGCCATTTGCCTCATTTTTATTTAACTAAAATGATATTATAATATTAACTTCAATAATTTAAAAATAATAGCTACCTTATTGAGTGGTTAAAGAAGGGTAGTACAGTTCAAGTCCTAAGAAAAGTGCCTTTCACACTTTATTCTAGCTACCACTAGCTTCTGGATGGTGATCTTAGTTGCTAAACTGCTATTCAAGGCCCTTTATAACATGCTCCCTTTATTCTATTTTGAGTTTGTTTTCCACTAGTCTTACATCACCATGTCTTATGTTCTCATTGATTTGAAATAAAGGCATACTTCTAACAGTGTCCCATTAATCTTCGTTGCCCAACCCTCTAATTCCTCCCTCCAAATTTTACTTATCTTTCAAACTCTAGACTGTTTCTTCCTCATTAACACTTTCTTGATCATCCCACAGACATTCGCCAAATATTTAATGAATAGCAGCTATGTGAACAGCTTTGGGTATAAAGCAGTGAACAAGATGGTCAGGTTCACTGCCCTCCTGAAGTACAAAACCTAGGGGCAGGAAATATGCTTCAAGGGACCTGGTCTGCCCTTCATCTAGTAGAGATTTTGCACTTTTTCTTATTTCTATTTGTAGAATTACTCAGTCAATTTTGAAGGAATTTAATAAACTTTTATTCGTGTTTGCAATACTCCATTATTCTTATTGCATCATAGTAGTTAAATATTCAGGCTAAGATGAAATCTAAGCAAGATTATTGGCAAATACCTGTTTTATCTGCCTAACAACTATATGTGTATGGAAAATTATTTAATCTCCTCACCTCTTAAGTTTGTCATTCATATTATGGGAGTGGGGAAGTTAATAAGAATACCTTCCTTAAAGATTTGTTTTGATGACTACATGATAATCCTTTTAAAGAGACTTAGTAGTGCCTACACATGATAGGTATTCAATAAATATTTTGTATTAATAATAGTGACCTATTTAGAACCAGAGTATATTTTAGAGATCAGATCATCTAATCCCTAATCTGATTACTAAGCAAATCAAAATCCAAAATTTACATGGTCTCCTTGGCAGAGCTGGGGCCAGAAACAAGGACTCCAGTTACCTAGCAAGTATAACTAAATTTGTGCAATTTTCTCCAAACACACCACCTGGAGTTCTGCATTCTGTCTTCATTCAGGTTAAGACCATTCGAAGGAAGGTCCTCAAAATAACATCAGGACTTCAGTAAATCAGCAGTTACTGAGGTGGACAATTCTGTATCAGGAACTTGGCAATCTTTAGTTATCATGTATGGGGCAAGGTCCCATATTATGGTTCTTCTTGACATTGGCGGAAACCAGGAAGGTCTCAAATGGTCTAACTGAAAATTCCCCATTCTGCTTCTGCAGGTAATATCCCTTAGGTTAAATAACCTTCCTTAGCATAGCACCAGGCAGTTTCTGCTTATCCCTGAGCCAATCCTAGCAATACCCCACACTTTCATACTACAAAACCTGCCTATCCCAGTCCTTCATGGTCCATCTTGTTCCAGGATGCAACCCCTATATGGCCCTGTGTAGTGTGTGGTATTCTCCTTCCCCAGGGTCTGAGTATCTATAGCTAAGAAGTTTCTCATCTGTCAAGTTTTGGGTGTCATGTATTTGGCCATCCCCACCATCCCAAAAAACATAATGAGGGAATCCTTCCCGCATCAACATGGTGAATAGGAGGAAGTGAAAACAATCTGATCTCTCCCAACCTTATTACCAGAATTGTATATGTTAGGTATATTCTCTTCCACCATCCCAGATTAATTATAAATATGATAACAGCTTTATGAATACTCCTTAAGAATTCCTATTAAGCCTACTTAATTTAATCTACACAACCACCATATGAAGTAGGTAATAAAATTATTATTATTGTACAAAATGTAAAATGGGAACTTAGAAAGGTTGAGGAACTTGGCTCAGTAAATAGTGAAATAAGAGTTGCATGTATCTGATTTACAGCCCTCTCATTGCCAGATGCTCTTCTCTGCAGCTTCTGGTTTAAAATATCCTCTGTATCCTTTCCTCAGTTCAAATCTAATGCGTCCCTTCAAGGCCCTGCTTAAGTTCCATCTCTTTCAAAAACCCCCCATTATCTCAAGTTAAAGTGAGCAATCCTATTTCAAGAGATACATAGTTTACAATCTTTAATATACAATTTAGCAATCGGTTTTGTTTGCCACTTGTGTTATTTGCTAGTTGTCACAATTATACTTCACTTTTTCAGAGAGTCATGTCAGATATTTCTCACTTTAAAACTCAGCTGCAACTGTTGTTTGTGAATTATTTGCCACATTGACCCATTAGAGACAGAAAGTCAATTTGTGGTTCTCACGGATTGGGGAAAGGAATTTGGGACTGTCTGTTAATAGGTACAGGGCTTCATTTTGGGGTGATGGAAGTGATCTGAAATTAAATAATTTATATTAGATAGTGTTATTACAGAGTAATGGCAGCACAACTAAATTGAATATACTAAAAATGCACTGAATTGCACACATTAAAAAGCTGATTATTATGTTTGGTGAATTATATCTCAATTTTAAAATATCCACTATATATTCTGGAAAATGTAATAGAATTTCATTAAGGATTATAATAGCATCTCAAATTAAAAAAAAATACAAATCAATCCAGATAGTATTATTTCATGTTTGTTAATAGAAAAAACTAAAAAGAGAAAGAGAGAAGTCTAAGAGACAGAGATAAAATGTACCAGAAATCTAGCAGTACATACCCATTAAGAGAGGATGGATGAGAATATGGGTGATTTTTCAAGGTGTTGTCAGGCCTGTTTTTTAATTTCATTTTTTATTTTGTTTCATTTTTTATTAAAAAATATTTTATTGGTAAATCTTCACACACATACATTCCATCCGTACATGGTGTACAATCAATGGCTCACACTATCATCACATAGCTGTGCATTCATCACCATGACCATTTTTTAGAACATTTACGTCACTCCAGAAAAAGAAATAAAAAGACAAAACTCACACTAGTACTTCCATTTACCCAATTTATTTTATCCTTTGCCCCTCCCGTTGTTTATTTATTTATATCCATATTTTTTTACTCATCTGTCCATACCTTGGATACAATGAGCATCAGACACAGGGTTTTCACAATCACCCAGTCCTATTGTAAAAGTTCTGTGTTTACACAATCATCTTCAAAATTCAAGGGTACAGGAATACAGCTCAACAGTTTCAGGTATTTCCCTCCAGCCACTCCAATATATCATAAATTAAAAAAGGATAGCTATATAATGCATACAAATAACCTGCAGGATAAACTCTCAACTCTGAAATCTCTCAGCCCATGAAACTTTTATTGTCTCATTTCTCTCTTCTTCCTTTGGTCAAGAAGGCTTTCTCAATCTCTTGATGCCTGGTCCCAGCTCCTCCCAGGATTTCTGTCCCATGTTGCCAGGGAGATTTACACCCCTGGAAGTCATGTTCCACGTAAGGGGAAGGGCAGTAGGTTCACCTGCCAAGTAGGCTTAGAGAGAGAGGCCACATCTGATCAACAAAAGAGGTTCTCTAGGGGTGGCTCCTAGGCCTGATTTTAAGAAGGCTTAGCCTATCCTTTGCAGGAATAAGTTTCATAGGGGTAAACCCCAAGATCGAGGCAAGCCTCTTTTTATTTCCTCAACGTCCTTACAATGATTATGCATTCATTTTTTGTAGGAAGAAAAGAAAAATAATAATTTCAAAAGATCAAAAACAGACTATGTACCATGGATGTATACTCAAGAAAAAAAAAGTGTATAAGTGAGAACACAAAGAGCTTATCTTTTTCCATCTTGTGTATGTGAGGAGGGGTGTATATAAGAATAAGAGAGATTCATTCTTTTTGAAGTTTTGGCATCTCCCAAAGTGTCTAGTAAAGCAGAACCTGACTTAAGTAATCTAAATGCATGTTTATCTGTCTTCTAAGTAGCCTAAGGGAATCAACAGAGTTCTAGTTTTTCATTCTAAGGCAAATCCCTGCATTCCCAACCCTGCTATTCCCTTCATCTCAGTTATTTCTAGATGAACTTTTACAACCAAGCCCTGGGCATCCAGGAGAGGCTCCAAGACTTGTAAAACTATGAACAGTTACAAAAATTTTTAAAGTTGAATGAAAAATGCCTTAAGTTAGAGAATTCTATTCAGCCAGTGAGACATGGGGATTTCTTGGCACCAGGAAATTTTATTCTATTAATGAAGCCAGGGATTTTCTGACAACCAGTGTTTCTTTTAAGACAAGGAGGTTAGAGTAGAGTTCCCCTTACACTGAGGCTAGTACATTTATCTTTAGAGAAGGATAAGTCCTGGTCAGTAAAAGTAAATATTTTACTCTTCAATTTGCCTTTCTGGAAATTTCATTTATAAATTGTCAACTTAAGGGATATGATTATAGTTCACAAGCAGAAGTCTCCTAAGAATCCCATGAAGATTTTATGACTCTTAGCTAAAGATTAACATAATATAATTTATCATAGTGAGATTCAATGTTCTGCTTTTTCAACTGATATTTATTACCTTTATAACTTTCCAATAACATCAAGAACAAACAAGTTGCAAGTATCTAAGTAATAAGTAGATGGGCAAAATATGAAGACTGTTTTCAGGTGAAAACTTTATTAGAAAGGGTCAGATAGCCATGGAAAGTTTTCTAAGATAAGGAGATTGTAGTGGAAGAGGAAGATGATGTCCTTTCCATGCCAAGTTATCTTTGCATTCAGAATGCATAGAGAGTTCAAAGGTACAGAGAGAGAAACCAATTGAAGTGAAGAAGCAGTCCTCTTATATGGAATGTGTAAATTATACTGGGTTCATTCTCTCCACAACAAACCAAACAAGTACACCTGGGTCAGGAAATGAAATAAATGGGACAAAAATGAAATGAAATAAAGGAGCTAAACATCCGCAAATTCCAGATTCATCATGGTATGATCTTGTATTTATTACCAGAGGAATCAAGGTGATTGAATCAACTGCAGAAGTTAGCACCTTGTTTCAGTCATTACAATGCATAAAATCTAGGAATTTTTAAACTTGAAGATATTCAGGTCCTACCTCAGGTGATTTTGATTTTCCCAGTAATATGTATTTTTAACAGGATAATTCTGGTGCAGAAACCTGGCATCCTTCCTGTGATTTGTCTTAAGCTTCAGTCTTTGAGTATCCAATACCAGTGCAATACTAGAAACCAGGACTAACATGAGGAAGAGGGTAAGGAGAAAGAGTTGGTTTAATCAATAAATTCTAAAAGTTCCTTGAGGCATATAATTAGCAGATTTCCCATCTCCTGTACGAATGTGTGTGCACATGCTTGCACATACACATACTCAGACACATACACATGTTTTCCCCTAATATATATATATATATATATATATATATATATATATATATATAATTTTAAAGCTATTGTGACTTTTGTTCTGATCCATGTCAGAAAAAGACTTAGCTTACATTCAAATTTAGGCAGTTTTTTTTCACCCAGGCTCCTAACCTATGAAAATGGTGTGTATTAATTTCTTCAAGAAAATAATTTGAAAATATAGTAGAGATAAGAAATATCTCAATTGTGAAAACATTAAAATTATATGGAAAATGCAATCCTATACACATCAATACAAATCTTTTGTTTATTCTCCTGACTCGCTAGAATTTCTGATTTGTGCATAGTTTTTCTTCATCTTCTGTTTCTGTTTCTTTTTTTTATTATTTTTGCTTCTTTTCAGAATCCTGAAGACTGAAGAATATGTGCCTGTGTAGAAGCCCCATATATATGTATGTGTATATATCTGTCATTGTGGCAAATGTCCATTGATGTTCATTATTTCTTCCTCATTCCTCAGTAAACTAATTCCCACATTTTAGTTAAGTACATGCAATGAAAAATAAAATATTAGGTTTCCCAGCCTTTCCTCTTGCAGGTAAAGTGTCAATGTAACTAATGTTTTCTTGGTAGAAATCTCTTACATTTCCAAAGTGGCAATTCTGGAAATCTTTCTTAAAAAAGAAAAAAAAAGAGCTAGAAATGTTGTTAAAACTCCTTTACCCAACCCTTTTTTATTCTCCTGCATAGAAGATGTAATATCTTAGTGTATGAGAATGAAGGCCATACTTTAGAGATGACTAAGCACTGATCTGACATGTGCATACCCAAGACAAGACAAATGCACAGGAAGGCTAAGTAGGCTCCTATGCACGGTGCCTCAAGGAACTTTCTGGAGCAGATTTGGCATCCAAGCTCTAGGTCATTTGCCTTTGAATGTTGTCCTAGTCCCTTATGCTTACATGCTACCCTCATCTCCACAATACATGAGTCCATTCAGTCATCTAATCTGTTAGTTCTACATTCATGTCTCTCAAATCTTATCTTTCCATGACTTCTGAAAGTAATGGAATTTTGAGACTTGTTGCAATGACATGAATTACTATAATAGTCTCTCTACTGACCTCACTATTTCCAGTCAGTCCACATCAGTTTCTTCTGTTCATTGTCAGTAAATCTATACCTCTTCAGCATCATTATAGTAATGTCACACTCCCACTCTTCACTGATAACTCTTAGTGCCAGTAGGATTAAACTCCAACCTTTTAGACAGAACTAAATATGCTTCATGCTTCTCCCTGCACCCTCCTTTCTAGTACCTTTCCTACCAGCCCCTTCTTATTCCAGTCACCCAAGATCTCTTACTGTTTGCAGAATACATTATTGTTTTCCACCTTAAATATATAATTATATTCATCTTCCTTTGTTGACTTCTGTTATCTCTAAGGCTACCAACCTGAACTCTCAGAAGTGTAAATCCATTATAACAATGTTCTCCTTAAAACCCATATTTTCTCACTATGATTAAAAAGCTAAATTCTTTAACATGGCTTTTATGCCCTGACTTTTATTTTGTTCTTAGTTTCCTCTGACACATATTTTTCTCTCATCATCCTGCAGCCAAATTGACCATCTTTCAGCTTATGAATAGTTCACATTCTTCCCTACCTCAAATCTTTCACACAAGGTTTTACAGGACCTGGAATATTCTTCCTTCCTCTATTCCTCTAGGAATTTCTACTAGTTTCTATGATCTTTACTTAATTTATAATTAATCACAGAAAATTTCTTTGATATTCATTCCTCCTATCTTAGTCTGGCCCTTCTGTTGCAACTTTTTATTGTTTATTTTAATTTTAGTTCATTCCAAGGGTCAACAATTTTTTTTTCTTTAAAGGACCACCTAGTAAACATTTCAAGATCTACAGACATATATTATCTGTCACAACTCTTCAGCTCTGTTGTGGTAGTACAAATACATCCATAGAAAGTAGATAAATGTATGAACGTATTTGTATGTGAATGGGCATGGCTGAGAAACCCTGTTTCTCAATCTCAACACTATTGGCATTTTAGTCCAATAACTCTCTTTCATGGAGGTCTGTACAGTGGATTGCAGGATGTTTAGCAGCTGCCTTTTCCTCTACCTGGATGCCAGTAGCACCCCATACATAAAACAACCAAATATTTCTCCAAACTTTGATGTTCCCTGAGGTAAAAAAATTGGCCTTGGTTGAGAAACAATAAAATAAAACTTTATTTTACAAAAACAGGCTTGATTTGGTCCATAGGCAATAGTTGGTTGACTATGTTTATTTTTTTTAATATTTTTATTGTAAACAACAAACATACAAACATTCTTGACATGGTTACAATCAATAGCTCACAATATCGTCACATAGTAGTGTATTCATCACAATGATCTTTTTTTTTTAACATTTGCATCTCTCCAGCAAACAAAGTAAAAAAGAAAAAAATACTCATACATGACCCTCATCCCTCCCTCTCATTGACCACTAGTATCTCAATCTACTTAATTTATTTTAGCCTTTGTTCCCCCTATTATTTGTTTATTTCTTATCCATATGTTTTACTTATCTTTCCATACCATAGAATAAAGGAACATCAGACTCAAGGTTTTCACTATCACACAGTCACGTTGCAACAGCTCTATCATTATGCAATCATCTTCAAGAAACATGGCTACTGTAACACAGCTCTGCAGTTTCAGGTAGTTCTCCAATACACCACAAATTAAAAAGGGATATCTATATAATGCATAAGAATAACCTCCAGGATAACCTCTAGACTCTGAAATCTCTCAGCCACTGACACTTTATTTTGTCTCTTTCTCTCTTCCTGCTTTTGGTTGAGAAGGTTTTCTCAATCCCTTGATGCTGAGTCCCAGATCATCCTAGGATTTCTGTTCCATGTTGCCAGGAGGTTTACACTCCTGAAAGTCATGTCCCATGAAGAGGGGGGAGGACAGTGAGTTTTCTTGTTGTGTTGGCTGAGAAAGAGGGGCCACATCTGAGCAACAAAAGAGGTTCTCTGGGAGTGACTCTTAGGCTTAATTTTAAGTAAGCATAGCCTATCCTTTACAGGGTTAAGTTTCATAGGGGCAAATCCCAAGACTGAGGGCTTGGCCTATTGACTTGGTTGTCCCCAGGTTGACTATGTTTTGAAGTATTGTCATTATATGGAGCTCTGTACTACAGAGAAACATATTATTAATCTTAATTCTGTGGGTATGAATTCATTGTAAAAAGGAACTTTGATGAGCTTACTTCAGTGAAGGTGTGGCCCACTTGAATCAGAATGGACCTTAACCCTATTACTGAAGGCCTGTTGGAAAGGTCACAGAAAGAAAGGCAGAGGGAGCAGACAAAAGCTGGAAGTTAATGGAACCCAAAAGAGAAAGAAGAAACCAGAAGAGGCTACTATGTATATTGCCATGTGGCAGAAAAGCTAAGGATTGCTGGCAGCCAGCCTTAGAAGGCATTCTAAGCATTCTAATCCCAGAATGCATTCTGGGAAAAAGCATTGCCTTAATGTCACCTTCATTTTGGACTTCTCCTAGGCTCAAAATTGTGAGCCAATGACTTTCCACTGTTTAAGCTAAACCATTGTATGGTTTATGCTTTAGCAACCAGGAAACTAGAATAAATAATAAGTATAATTTTTATTTACATATTTATATAGACAAATATGGGCACTGATTTGCTATTTTTTGATTCATCAGTATATAGCCCTGCTTACAACAGAAGTCTGCTCAAGGTACACTGAAGTATTCAATAATTAGTTGATTATGAATGAATTAACAAATAAGTGAAATCACTGATAGTTTTCAGAAGAGTGGTAAAACAGAAGTCAGAATTTTAGGAATTAAAAGTTAGACAATATAGTATTTAGGAAATTGAGGAAGTCAGAGGAAATCATATGTTTAAGGAAGTTAGCAACAAAAATAAAAAGAATAATAAAAGCATTACCAGAAGGTTAGAGCAGGAATAAGACAGGAGCCATGAAAATAAAATGGAAACTGCTAGGAAGAAAAAATTTAAAAATATAAAAAATAATTTGCTAGCTGAAGGGAGTGGTGTGGAAATGTATAATGGAAAAAGTGGGTACACTTTTGAAATGAGTTTCAGGCTATGTTTTCTTTTCAAAATTCTTAGAATCTATTGACTATGAAAAGGCAAAATTGCCTTCAGGCTAGAAAGGCTTATTAACACCCCCATCAAGGACAGTCTACAGCTCACTAGGCAAGCTAGATAGGGAGAAGAAATGTGTATCTGGAGATAATGCAGTTATCATGGTTAGGACCCTTAGGCCAAGAACTTTTGCTGAGACACTTCTTACAGGAATCAGTGTTACTTTAAATGTTTTGGAGTGTGGGAAACACTGGCATGCCTAGATTTGCCTCAAGCCTATGTGCTTGTGAGCTACAGACTTGCATGTTCTGTTCCATTATTTTGTCCACTTACATGAGTGAATTATATTTGATTCCCACTTTTCAATAATCACTTTATCTAGAAAATATAATCTATTTCAAAGAAATTTAATTATATGGTTGTTTATGGATAGGTATTTTTCTTTATGTTGTTTTTTGAGGACTAACTATGCCTGCTGAAATGAAAGTGAGTTTCAAAGTACCAGGCACCTAGTAGGGTTCAATAAATATTTGTTATATCAATATTTTTATCCAGTCTCCTCAGTCCTCATATACTTTGTTAGGGTTCATTCTGTTCTCTTGGATTACATGTCAGTCCCTAACACTTTGTCTTATTAGTCTTTGAGACTACCTTAGGGTGGTGAAATATAAGGAAAAAATGTGTTGTAATGAAAACAAGAAGAAATAATTTGGAGACAGAAGATGATGATTCAAATAGTGATTCTGTTTCTCTCTGAGGTTTATAGATCATCTAAATTTCACTTATCTTGTATTAAGAAATGAGGCTAATATAATTATTCTCCACATTGTTCTGTTTGACAAATATTTCAATATGTCCCTCACTTCAGGCTCATAGAAGGATTGCATCTCTTGAGATACTTGAGGTTGCCTGGGGCCATGAACCTCTTCTAGTAAATGAATTTTGAACACAAGTGACATGTCTCACTTTCAGGCCAAGCATTTAATTGTTATATGAAACTAGCTAGGGCTCTCTTTTTGCCTCTGCAACTGTGATGGAATCATTCTATATCTCTCTGCTCCATTAGCTTGGGTCTCAATGTAAGGACAACTATATGAGTACGCCACCTTACCTGCTAATGTTGGACATAGAGGAAAAGCAAAAAATAAATTTTTCTTGCTATAAGTCACTGTGATTTTCAAGTTGCTAACTGTAACATAAAGTTGCCTA
Source organism: Myrmecophaga tridactyla (assembly GCA_004026745.1). Classification (NCBI taxonomy): domain Eukaryota; kingdom Metazoa; phylum Chordata; class Mammalia; order Pilosa; family Myrmecophagidae; genus Myrmecophaga; species Myrmecophaga tridactyla. Next base: position 66,479 of record PVIY010007549.1, on the reverse strand, counting down.
TTCTGATTCATACAAATTAGTACAGAAAATGGGGTGTTAAAGTAATGACCCACCTAAAAACTGTAGCATTGACTTGAGATTTGAGTGGTAGTTTGGATATCGGCAGATGGAAAAATGTGCATCAGTTTTATGCTTGGTTTGGTAAAACTTTAGTCTGTAATCACTTGAAAGACAGGTAGCATCTATTGAGCTTGTTACTTTGTAGGATGAATTTGGGAAAATAAAATGTTAAAAGCATGTGAAATTTATTATTATCTGCATTTTGCAAGGTAATCCAGAAAGCGATGCCCTCAGAAAAGAATAGAGCAGTTCACTCTCCTTCAAATAAGAGTGAAGGAGAATAACAAGAGTCCCAAAAGTTGGTCCTTACTGAGTGGAAATGGGCAGCTCTTTTTCAATTAGAAGCCATTAAAGTAAAATGTGGGAAATGCTTTGAGCCGTAAAGACTGATTAAAATTAAACTTTGTGGCAATAATGGATACAGATGATACATAAACATACAAAGTGGAAAAAAATGGCTTAGGAAAAAGGAACTAAGAGTATGGTGTTTCCATGTAAGACTGACAGATTCAGCACCTTGCAGCTAATGCTAAAGATTGTGGCATGGATGAAAGAGAGCAGAAAAATGTAAAAAGAAAGAAAAAAAATGTATGTAGAGATTTGTCTTAGTTTGCTAGGTTGTTATCACAAATACTACACAAAAGTTGATTTAAACAAGAGGAATTATTGGCTCATGGTGTTTTTGTTTGGAAGAAGTCCCAAATTGAGATATCTATATGGCTTGCTTTTTCCCTAAAGGCTACACTGCATTTCAATGCTGGCAGCCAGCAATTTTGGGGGTTCCATGGATTTTATCCTTGCCTTCCGTTTCATCTCCTGTTTCCTCTGCTTTTCCTATATTCTCTGTTGCCAAGTTTCTCTTTATAAATCCTCCAGTAATCCAGATTAAGGTCCAACCTGCTTTGGTTTGCCACATCTTAACTAGAAATAACATCTTCAAAAGGTCCTATTTACAAAGGGACCACATCCAGAAGGGCTTGGATTAAGAACATGTGTCTGTTAGGGTTCATAATGTAACGTACTACAAGATCATTACATGAAGTTAATTGCAGTTAAGGTGATAATAGGCCAACTATATTTTTGTGAGAGTATGACTGCACAAAGAACTGACAACATGGATCAAAAGAGACTACAACAACTTGAAACTAAAATAATGTTTGATCTTCCAACATTTTTGAGGAAAGTAAGGAGACCCAAAAAGGTTCTTAGCTCTTGATGAAGGCACATTTTCCCATGCTCACCTCAGACACAGTCAGAGAGCATGCAGGATAAAGAAAATCTTCTCAAAGGGTGGAGGGGTCAACAAGATGTCTGACTTGCTGCCACTCTGTTAAGTTTTCTAAGTGGCATTCCAGTTGCACCAGGCATCTATTACTTTGTCTTCTAGAATTACGAATATTCTAGGAACTTCAGCTCTTCCTTCTCACGTAGTTTTCTTGGAGTCCACTAAATTACAATAACATGGCTGCTGTGGGAAAATATGGCCCAAGGTGGACAAATCATTACTGGAAAGTTAAAAGTGTTAATGAGAAGCAGATGCTAGTTTTACTCTTGGTTGTTTTAGTTGAACGTGTAAGCTACTGCAATTGATGGCCTGGTGTTGTCATGTGAATTGAACAGAAAAAAAGGCAGAAGAGGGAAAGAGGGAAGAGTGAAGAAGAGAGAAGTGGAGGCAAAGAGATTTACTTCTATATTTTGGTAGCACCATAGCTGTTTTTTAGAATTGAATTCTGACAGATATTTCAACTCTTTGTTCCATGAGGTGCCACAGTGTCCTTGTAATACCTGAATAATAGCAGCCACTCTTGTGCTGTTGTTCTGTGGAAATCAGAGATATTTTTAGCTGCATATGATCAAATGGAGACTATTAGAGAAAATGCTACCTGGAGTTGAGTGTTATAAAGGAAAGGTATTAAGTATGGATTCATTGAATTATGGGAAATTATAGATTGGTGAAGATTCTTCTATCAGTCTGCAAAGAGGAAAAATCATTGGTAAGTACCACAACAATTGATTAAGGAATTTAGACATGTGCCTATGGATATTGTTATATCTTATATAAGGCAGTTGCACTAGTTCTTCATTAGCTGGAGTAGAGATTGTGGCTAAAGTGTTTTGCAAATATTTTAAAAATCTTTCACCTAATTCACTTTATTTCCTCAAGATTCAGAGTGAATTCTTATTCTGGAGTCATGTAAAACCTCTGTAATTGTTCTGCTTTCTTCAACTCTGATTATTGATAAGTTGACTGAACAACTCAAATGCAAAAGATAAATATAGGATGCTTTGAAAACTTGATCATTGACACTATTTTTAGTGAATAGGATGTAAACATCTGCATCATGTCTTCATAATTTCAACAGTGAAATGCCTTATGCTTTATCATTAGGTCAGCAGCCATGGTAAGTGTCCCTGACTGTGTCATTTGTCATTGTAATACATGTGTGGAATTTTGAATTTTCTTTTGTTTCTAAGATATCACACAGAAAGAATGAAGTTTTGAGTTCAGTGAGCATCTTTATACATCACACACAATTCTAAATTTGCACAGTTAATGCAACCTTCATTGCTTACATCATCTAGATCGTTTGTTATTTCCCATATAGCTTTTTTGCTTGCTCTCAAGACATGTTTTTCTTTTCAAACGTACTAACTAGTGTTATTCTTCACTAATTCTCCACTGAAAGAAGAATTCAAATTAATACTCAGACGTCTCCAATGTTTCAAAACTAAGAAGTAAAGATATAAGCATTTCAATAGTTAGAGCTGATAATAAAATTCCTCATATATTTCCTCTCTTTAAAAATAAAGGGTGCTTCGTAGCATAATTGATTTTGTCAGTTCCACAATCCCTCTGGTGACAGGCTCTATACCTTTAAAGTTTGCCTTTAGGCTACCATAATGAAATATTTTGAATGCCACTCATATTATAGGACATACATATAACTAAATGCATACCTATTTCATGTGGATGTGAACATTTAAATAACTACACTTTGAAATAGACTGTTTTAAGAGTATGTTCCACTTGAAAACCACCTAGATATTTCAAATACCTTCCGGCTTTGTGATTATGACTTAAAATACAAACATATTTTGGCAATTTGCAGTTGTGTGTATCCCAGAAATAGCCATGTTTTTTTAATCCTTTCCTATGGGTGCAGACTTATTTTGGGTGGGATTTTTTGGTTAGGTTATTTCAATTTAAGATGTGACCCACATCATTCAAAGCAGGTCTTAATCTTCTTAATGGAGTTCTTTATAAGAAAAGAAATTAAGAGAAGTAGGCAGGAAAAAGTCATGGAGAAGCTGAGAGACAAAGACACACTCACAGAAGCTGAGAGAGGAAACCACTGAAGCCAGAAGATAAAAATAATGAAACCTGGGAGAGAAGGACCAGCAGACACAGTTCATGTGCCTTCCCATGTGACAGTGATGCCCCAGATGCTGATAAAAAAAAGTCCACATATCATCTAGTTGATGCCTTGAGTTGGATATTTTCATGGCCTAAGAACTGCAAGTAGTAAGTTAATAAATCTCCATTGTAAAAGCCCATCCATTTCTGGCATATTGCATTCTGGCAGCTTTACCAAACCAAAACATATCTACCCTGCCTGATGAAAGTTCATTATTTTCCTGAAACATAAAGTAATTTAAATGGTTTCTAAATAAAATTATATTTGTGACCATTATTGAATAAAATATGCAGCAGCCATAATTTAAATGGAAATCAAAGAAAATTAAAAATATATAGGGTCCTGGCTGATAAAGATGGTGAAATGAGAAGCTTCACAGAAGCTTTGAACAACCAAAATGGTAAAATCAAATTTTTCAAAGCTCCAGAAAACAGCTAATGAATTGCAGCAATAGAGCAAGTGCTGAATAAAGCAAATGGCACATTTGAAGTGGTAGGTGCCCTTGCTGTAATCTTTCCCATCCCCTCATTGCTTCATGACATAGGCGGACCATGCTTCCATTTTATATCCCTGGTCTCAGTTCCGGAAGGAGCAGAATAACCTTTGTTCATACACTGGAAGTATATCTGTCTGACCTAGTTTATTTGGTGACAGCCTAAGTGATGAATCTGGACATTTATTGCAGGTTCATTATCATAGAACTAATCCTGTGTGCAGAAGGCAGCTCAGAAGCTTTACTGTAGAATTTTTGGGGAGAGTAGTCAAGTTGTGTCTGCTTGGACCATAAAGAAATTGCTTCCTAGGAAAGAGGGCATTTGTATTCATTAAATGTGGTAGAGTCACACATACCTTCCCAAGACAAGAAAATGCACAGAAAGGATCAGGGAGTCCCCTATGCCTTGGCCTGGAAATATTCTCTAAACTCATAGTGTGGATAAGCTCTGAAAGAAAGCACTTGCACAGGACAATCTACAAAGCCTGGGGAAAGTGCTTTCTTTTTTGTTGTTGTTCACTCCTGGCATTCATGGAAAGTTGTATCATAACACTAGCTGGAGACAAGTTTAAGGAACAGTTGCTTCAGAGTCTAAATTCCAGTGATAACATATTAAAATATCAAAATATCCAGTTTTCAACAAAAGATATGTGCCAGTGTGAAAATGTTGTATAACCCAGAAAAGCAAAGTTCTTTAATTTCCATTCAATATTGTTGGGTGGGATCTTTTTGATTAAGTTGTTTCCATGAAGATGTGACTCACCCAATTTTTGGTGGGACCTTCAAATTAGGTGGTTTCCATGCAGATGTGTTCCCACCCATTTAAGGTAGGGTCAGTTACTGGAGCCCACTAAGAGGGAACCATTTTGGAAAAACTTCAGAGCACACACAGTCACAGACCTTTGGAAATGCAGAAGGAAAACTCCCCAGGGAATCCTTATAAAATGAAAAGCCAGGAGAAGAAGCTGGCAGACATCACCAAGCACTTTCCCAGCTAACAGAGATGTCCAGAAGCCAAAGACCTCATCAGATGACAGCCACATGCCTTCACAGTAGAATAGGTGTTCTGACAGTATTGGCCTTTCTTGAGTGTAGGTAACCTCTTATTGTTGCCTTCATTTGGACATTTTCACAAACTTAGAGCTGTAAACTTGTAACTTAATAAATTCCCTTTTAAAAGTCAATCACATTTTCTGTTATATTACATTACAGCAGTATTTAAAAACTAAAACAATGTACAAAGAAACAGTATTCAAAATGTACAAAAAACAAAGGAAAATGAAGATGAACAGAAGGAAGATATAAATATACAGATGGAAATTATGAAAAGGGACCAAACTGAGCTGAAGATCAAAGTAACAGAAATTAAAAATTCTCCATGATAGTTCAACAGAAGATTGGAATTCAAAGAAGAAAAAATCAGTGAACTTCAAGATAATACTATTGAAATCATACTGTCTAAGAAACAGAAAGAAGAATAAATGAAGAAAAGTGAACAGTCTGAGGACCCTGTAGGACACCATTAGGCATAAATATATACACATTGTGAGAGTCCCAGAAGAAGAAAAAAGAAAAAGGGGCAGAGAAAATATTTAAATAAATAATGGTGGAAAACTTCACAAATTAAATTAAAAGCATGGATTTACACTTTCAAGATGTTCAACAAATTCCAAGCAGCATAAACCCAAAATGATCCACATGGAAACATATTATAAGTAAACTATCAATAGCCTGAGACAAAAAGAGAATTCTGAAAGGTGTAAGAGAAGCAAAAGGTCATGTACAAGGGAAGCTCAATAAGATTGAAATGCCAATTTCACACTGGAATCTATGGAGGCAAGAAGGCCATGGGATGACATATTTAAAGCACTGAAAGAAAAAAAAATTCAGCCAAGAATTCTATATCCAGCAAAACTGTCTTTCAAAAATTACAGAGAAATTAAGACATTCCAAGATTTTTAAAAAGTGTAAGGGAATTCATCACCACTAGACCAGCCCTATAAGAACTGCTAAAGAAAGCTCTTAGAGGACAGGACAATAGACATTAGATTGAACCCACATGAAGAAGTAAAGATCTTGGGTAAGGGTAAATATAAATGCCAGTATTATTGTATTTTTGACTTGTGGCCCCACTTTTTAATTGCTAGAGGATATTAAAGGCAAATTATAAAATGCAATGATAAATCAGTGGTTTTGGACCCATAATATATAAACACTTAATTTGTAATAAGAAATACATAAAGACAGTAGGACAGAAGACTATAGGAACATAGCTTTATATATTGTTATAAATTTAGGATGTTAAATTTAAACCCTTCAGAACACAAAGAAAATACCTGAGAATATGCAAACTCATAGAGAAAGAAAAAAGAGTACAGTTTTCCATGGCTGGGGGCAGAGGGAATGGGGAGTTACTGCAAAATGGGTGTAGGGTTTCTATTTGGGGTGATAAGAAAATTTTAGCATTGGAAAGTGGTGAGGGCACTAGAACATTGTGAATGTGGTTAATTCCCTGAGTGGTATGCTTGGGAGTGGTTGGAGTGGGAAAGCTTTCACTATATATGTTCCCACAATGAGTTTAAAAAAATAAAAGAAAAAGCAATTAAAGAAGAAATGACAATTAAGTACAGTATATAATCAAATAAAGGAGGAAAGAGATCAGAAAGACATTATTGGGGCAAATAAAAAGTTGGAATATAGATTATAAGCTTTATATCAATGCTAAATTTATTGAACTTAAGGTGATTATAAAAGTGAATATCCTTGTTCTTAGGAAATGCACATAGCGATATCAAGTGTTAAAGGAACATGATTTATAGAACCTATGCTCAAGTGCTCAGGAAATGAATTGATAGAAAAAAAACAAATGATAGATAGGTAGATTAGATAGATAGATAGATAGATAGATAGATAGATAGATAGATAGATAGATAGATAGATAGATGGTGTGATAGATGATAGAATGATACAGCAAATGAGGCAACATGTTTATATTGATAATCTGGGTATCTAAGTGTTAAGGGAAGGTTGGCATTCCCTATACAGGATTTTCATTTCTTTTGTAGTGTACTGCAAGTTTCAAAGTATTTTAATGTTTTTTTTAAATATAAACAACTCTGAATTGTAGAAAACGTAAAAGATAGCTGTTAACACAGATGTCTATATTATCTTAAAGACCCAAACCACTCCAAATTATTAATGCTTATCTCTAAATAATAAAAGTAATTTCTTTTTCATACTACGTTTCTGTCACCAGTTGACTTCTTGGTCACTCAATGTCTCCAACAGTCACTGATGGGGCAGGTACTATTTTAAATATATTCAGGCACGATGTCAGAGGAAAGGGAGAGCTCTCACAACGACAATGAAATGGAAATTACACATATCATTACCACTCACAACTCATTGGCAAATTGTAATTACATGGTTCTGATCAGCCACATAAAAGCTGGGGGATCCCTCCTTCCATGTGCTCAAAAGGTTAGGAGAACCGAATATCATTGAGCAACACTAATCATTTCCCTAGAGGAGAAAAAATTTTGGAACCAGAAGATCTGCTTTCCGCTTTTATTCCCACCTCTTGCTACCTAGTTTCCATAAATAAAACTATCATATATTTGCTAATGATTCCTCTCTGTAAAATGGGTATGCTGTATTCTTTGCAGTATTCTGAGGATAAAATATAATATTGTAATATGTAAGGCATTATATATATCAGTACTGCTTTTACAAAAAAATGTCTTGGAATGAGAGATCCATTCAAAATAAACAGAAAAGAAACCAGAATATTCGGTTCATGTATCAAAAATTAATTGGAGGGCAGTGTGCCGACGGCTCAGTGGTAGGATTTTCGTCTGCCATGCCGGACACCCGGGTTTGATTCCCGGTGCCTGCCGATGCAAAAATAAAAAAGTGGAAAGGTATATGGTTATGTTAGAAAATAGAACAAATTTATTCACTTGAGCATGTGATAGCACACCCAAACAAAAATATTTCAATGCCTATAGCATTAAGTTTAAATGTAAATTGATTTGAATTAATAACTTAGCTATTTTCCTGGATCCTAATCTATATTGTTGCAACAAAAAAAAATTTAGTTTTGCTCAATAGGACCAGTTTTATCATGATAACATTTTTGAATTGTTTATTAACAGTTTATTGGTGACCTTTGATATCTGTATACTTCTACATCTGTATATATTGTTTTTGAGTTTACCTTACTAGAATAGCTTTTCTTTGAATAATTTATGGATGATATTTGTAGATTTTCTAAATAGACAATAATGTATACAAATAATGATTCTAAGTTTTAACTTTTACTATCCAGTATTTATACAGCTTCATTTGTATTGGGTATTGTTCAAATTTACTGGCTGTATCTCCTGGTTAAGGAGGTTAGAAATGAGTTAGAATACTACCAACAGAGACCTGAAAAACAGTAGTTTTGCAAAAAATAAAATAAAATAAAATCCAGAAGTAGACAGGTTAGGGGTTGATGTAGTAATATATATTTCAAAAAGCCTAAATCCAAATCTTCATGTTCTGTACTTGCACTAGAGCAGATAAATGTGCTCAGGGAAAAACACACAGCATACTTTTTGATATCACTATAAAATTCATAATCCCTAGTCTCTAGAGATCATTGATGCTGCCTGGAAATTGTTCTGTTTTATCCTCTCCATTTTATAATTTCATGCGTTTCTTTTGTCCTCAAATGTCCAACAACTTTTCTCACCTTTCTCACTCTAAACTCAAACCTTGTTTTCTATCTGTCTATGAAAATTAAAGCTAAGAGCTGAAACTTCTACAACCTTCTATTTCCTTACCTGCATTTATTTGTTTTCATGTGCTTCATAACATCATCTATTATGAATAGTACATGTTCATAGCTATGGGGAAGCCCATTGTCTACTCTATAGATTCTAGCTTTCTCTGTCATTCAAGGACTTTGCCACAATTATTCTTCCCCTATCTAGTGGACCAATGCCATTAACATTCATATTGCACATAATTCTCCAATAAATAAAATACTATTTCCTGAGACCAGATTTCATCCAAGCTCTGAACAGTTTCTCTCCTTCCCTTTTGTGATGTTTAAGTTCATGTATCAACTTGGCCAGGTCATACAAGCAAACACTGGCCTGATTGTCACTTTGAGCATATTTCATGGATTTAAATTATCAGTAAATTGATTGTATCTATGGCTGATTTCATCTGCAATCAATTGAGAAGATTGTTTTCAGCGATGGGAAAAGTCTCATCCAATCAATTGAAGGCCTTAAAAGGATGATTTTAGCAATCAGAAGGAAGATTTTCCATCTCCTGAGGAATTTATAGAAAATCTTCATTAATATCCCCAGCTTGTAGCTTGCTCAGTGGAATTTGGACTTGCCCAACCCTGACAGTCACATGATCCAATTATATAAAAATCTCATAATATTTACATAATATATACTGAATATATACTATATTATTTTATATAATATAGAACATGATATATATATATATATATATATACATGCATATATATGTACATGCATATATATGTACATGCATTATATATATCCTGTTGGTTCTGTTTCCCCAGAGAACCCTGGCTAATACACCTTTGTAGTATAACACCTTAAAATAGTTTATATATTTGCTGTTTCCAACTTATTTCTTTACATTCTCTTAAATACCCTCAAGTCATGTTTTTATTCCCCAACTCTGCTGAAATTACTCTTATCAAAAGGTCATCAATGATTTACATGTTGCCCAAACTAAAGGTCATTTCTCAGAGCCCATCTTAGTTGAGAAAGCCTGTGACACAACTGATCACTCTTTGCTTCTTGATTATGTGTGCACAATATTGACTGATTTTCTCTTACTTCAATGGATACTTTTTCTTGGTTTCCTTTTTTGGTTCCTCTTAGACTCTTTGAGGTCTAGATGTTGAAGTACTCCAGGTCTCAGTTTTTGGACATCTTTTTTTTTTTTCTATCTATATTTGTTACTTCTGTTATCTAAGCCAGGCTCATGACATTTATCACTGTCTATATATTTCTGACTCTTAAATGTGTATCTCTACACAGATCTCTCTCTAAAAATTCAGATAACAGAACACAACTGCTATCTTGACATTTACTGATGCATTTAGTCAACAAGTTAACATCTCAAGCTTTACCATGTTCAAACCTGACTTCTTGATATATCTCCTCTCTTTACCATATTCCTTCTACAGTCTTCCTTTTCTCAATCAGTTGCCATTCTACCTTTCCAGCTGTGCCTGTTCAGGAGCTTGGGGTCATACTTGACTTCTGGTTCTATCTTTCCTTTTTTCTTTGCATGGGCAGGTACCGGGAATCGAACCCGGGTCTCCAGCATGGCAGGCGAGAACTCTGCCACTGAGCCACGGTGGCCTGCCCCGCTTCTATCTTTCTACACTATCTCTTGTCTCTCAGCATATCTTTGGTGGATGCCCTGTCATAAAATATCCATCATTTTACCATGTTTTACCATGCTCATTCTACTACCTTGATCCAAGCGTCCTTCACATTATTTCTATATCTTCCTAAGTAGTTCCCCAATTTATACCTTTGCCCTATTTTGGTCCATTCTTAAACTAGCAGACAGAGGTTATATTAATGCCTGAGCCAAATCAATTCACAATTACACTCAAATCCTTCCAATGGCTTTTCATCACACTCAGGTTAAAAGTCAATATCTACTTAGAACTAACAAGCACTTACATAATCTTGATTCCAGAAACTCCGTGACTTTAATTCTTTCACACTGCTCCCAATTTTGTCTGTCTATCCTGTAACATGGGCTTCCGTGATGCTCCTCAAACATCCCTTGATAGCAGCATGACTTCTTCTCACGTGGCTTCAGACCTGCTCTCAAATTACTTTCCCATGAGGTATTTCTGGCAAATCTATCTAAAATTCACTCCCCTTATCTACCTTTAATGAATTTTATCTTTTATAAGTGCTTTATGTATTCTCCTTAACACTTATCACTCTCTAACATACCACATAATTCTGTTTTATTCATCGACAAATCCCTAAAACCTGAAATAATGACTGGTACCATATAGATGTACCAAAATTATTTATTGAGTTAATGAAATTAAAAAAAAAAAACTTTCTCTTCTTTTTTCTTACTAATCTGCCAATGTTTTTGTGTGGTTGTCTCTTGGTTGCAGGTTGAAATCTGAAGTGCTGGTCATCATCTCTCTGTCCCATATAAAAAATGGGAGGAGATTTGTTCTAGTGTGCAAGATGAATGGCTTTTAAAAAGGGAGTTTATTAAGTTGCAAGTTTACATGTTTAAGGCTGTGAACATGTGTCCAAATTAAAGCTAGGCTATGAAATATCCAATCTAAGACATCCAGGGAAAGATACCTTAATTCAAGAAAGCCAATGACCTTCAGGGTTTCTCTCTTGGCTGGAGAAGCCCATGGTGACTGTGACAATATTTGCCAGCTTTCTTTCCAGGTTTATTGTTTCACGAAGGTCCTCAGGGGTCGTTTTAACTTCTTCATCTCCAAAGGTCTCTAGCTGCATGGGCTCTTGTGGCTGTCATTGCTCTGAAGCTTTTTCCAAAATGTTTCCCTCTGAAAGGCTCCAGTAAGCAATCTTACCTTGAATGGGTGAAGACACATCTCCATGGAAAGCATCTAATCAAAAGTTACCACCCGTAATTGGGTGGGTCACATCTCTACGGAAACAATCAAAAAGCTCCCACCCAGCAATTTTGAATGAGATTAAAGGACATGGCTTTTCTGGGGTCCACAAATTGAAACCGGCACAAGGTTCAAGTGCAAAAGTTTGGCAACTAACTAATTAAGCATCTTTAAGAACCCTTCCCAAACACCTTCCCAAAGTCTCACTCTGTGAAGCTATGATATAACAGGATTTTGCATCTGTCTGTATAAAATGGATTGGTCTGTGAATGCCCCTTTGTAGCAGCCTGGTTTAGTTTGGATATCAGGGTTAATATATAAACATCAAGTTTATATGGTCCTTAAGTAGTTTCTCCAACAAAGTTTGGACAAGTTAATGCTCCAGCATGCTCAAATCAATCAAATAGTGACTGTTATTTAAGTGAGAAGTGAATTATTTAATTTAAACAAAGTTACATTTTCTTCATCGGCAGAAAGGAGAATTTAAATAAAATTTACCTTCATTCTTATGAAAATAAAATTATTATATTCTTGGCCTGTCATGGTCATGAATGATAAGTTTCTAACTATTCTAAATCACTTGATGAATAACACTGTTTTTCACAGAGCTTCGCAAACATTGTGCCAGAATTTACTGGCCTACCTAAATATTATTTCCTTCAGTCCCGAAAGCAGTCAGGCTTTGAGGAGCTTCTTCAGATATCACATAACTTGCATGCATTGTGTAAAAATGAGTTGGAAAACACTGGTCTAGGTATTTTCTTCAGACTTATACCAATATGTCATTTTAGTAGTTAATGTCTCTAAAATAATAATTAGAAGGGGATGGAATAAAGTAAAAAATAGTAATAGCAACGGCAATACTGATGCTAGTTTCACCCTTCTTTAATTATTCAGACTTCACGAACTCTTCTTTCATGTTGTGGGTTTCAGAAGCTTACTTTCACACATTGGTTCATTACTAAGGCCCTATTCTTCACACTTTTGTTCCTATGTCTTGGACTGACCTCAATTCTGACATGTGTCTTCAAGTTATATAATACCCTCTATTTCATTGTTGTCTTACCAGCATGCTCTCCCTCTATCAGGGAATCACATGTGTATTAACAAGAAATACTTTCTTAGTTTATAGTTCAAGAGACTCTGAGATATAAATCTGGAAATATATTATCAAAGTGCTTTTCCTGTGCAATTTCTAATTCCATGTCCATTGGTGTCAAGAAAGTTAGTCAAAATAAGTATATCTATTCTGATTTTGGAGATGAGAATAATAAAAGAAAATCTTCCCTCTTCTCCCTACCCTTCAATTCCCTAAGTCCAGGAAATGATTAAGTGATAGGCTCTGGAATTCAAAACTCATGTCCACCATTTACTGATTCTAGAACATTGGACCCATTGCATGGTCCAAAATCTCCAAGCATGTGTTGATAATCTACCATGTAGAATTTTTTAAAAAAATATTTACCTCATAGGGTAATATCACATAAAATAATAATAACACATAAAATGGATATCACAGAAAGTAATTCTTATAAGGCCTTTAGAACAGAGCTTGAAACAAACTAAAGGAATAAATGTGTTAATCCTTACTGGTATTAGCAGAACTTCCAAGATATACCTTCAAATGTTAATAGTCTATATATCTACAACTGACCAAATTAATTACTTGGTCAGTAAATAATTTGACCAAGTAAATTATTTTGAGAAGAAGTCCCCCTTCTTCTTCCCCATCAAGTCAATTTTGGTCATACAAATTTTATTTAGATGTGTTAATAAGTTAAAGTCCTACTGCTCTCACTTAGAAGCTATTCTGTCACATCAAGAAGAATTTGCATGTCAAATTTTATATATTACCTTGTTAGTTTCCCTCTGAAGGCAATCTCATTTTCAAGTACTTGAGTCCAAAGTCACTCTTATTTTATTCCTCCTCTACCTACAAACTATTTATTGCTCAAAGGACAGAAAAATAATGTTTAAGTTTAAAATGAGACATGAGAAAAAGGTCAGAGGTTAGAATAAAGCAATCCAAAGTCAGTTATATAATGGATGAATTTGTGACAGAATGCAATAGACAGCCTGGGATCATTAGATGCAAGAGAAGCATTAATTCACTTAGGTGTAAAGATTTAGATGGGTCTGATTCATTTCATATCATGTATCAGTTTGACAGTAAAGAAAACCTTATCCAAACTGAATACAATCACAGAGTCTAAGGAGATTTATCTATTCCTCATTAGTGAAAAAGTAAGGAAATAACATGTCCCTTAGGACCCCAGGAAAAAGAAGAAATGCAATTTGTTAATTGTCCACTGCCAGACTGTGCTCTTTACTTGTCAATCACATCAAGGATAGCTGCTGTCACTAAAATGGTTCTTTAGTACAATGGCATAAAGGCATATAGTAAAAATTTTTTCTCTAGTGTCTGTTATAGCTCTATGGGTATCGGTAGCAATTGTCATAAACTCATACATATGATTTTACATTAAAAATTCACAGCTGGGTCAATATGGTCAAACATTTCATCTGTGCCCTTGTAAAGAGTATTACAAGGGTGTTAGAGCAGTGAGAATTTTCCTTTGTAGAATACTTTCCTTCAGTGTGGCCTATATATGATCACTGACACTAATTCTGTATTTCACTAATCCATGTATAAATCGATGGAAGCATTCCAATATAACTCCCCAATAGAGAGAATACCTACTGATGCAAAGTATAATTTCTTTTTAGCATTAGAGGAAAAATAAATCCTTTCATTTTCTTAAAATAAGGGCAGGCTCTATTCAAAATGTTCAAAATGTTTTCAGGAAGTACCAAACAAGTAAGTTTTGGGCTTGTTGCTATAATAATTAAACCATTACAAATATACATTCATGCCCTCAACCTAATCTGTAACTTAGGTCTTTATGTAACTTACAAAACTACAAAGTTATGCCAATCTACACTGTACTAATATATTCTCTGTCATTAACCACATCAACTAATTCAAACCTTCTCCACTTTCTCTATAAACACTGATTCCTCTCTCATCTCCCTCTCAGGAGATTTTGCCTGATAATTCAAACAGAAATTTGAAATTATCAATTTTCTTTACTTCTTCTACTTCCAGCCATGAAATTTGTGAAGTTACTTACATCTCAGCCTTGCATCTATGTCTTTTTTTATCATTCAAGCATGATCATGTTTCTTCCATGTATAAACAATATTAAGCACAAATGACGCTGGAGCCTTCATACTCCTACAACCATTGCTTCACCTATCTCCAATCCTACAAAGTCAAACTATTAGAATTGTCTAAATTAGCTGCCTTTAATTTTTCATGTTTAATTTACTATTTCTTTTATTCTTTAAATCACTCTACCCCAGCACCATCCCATGCCTATCATTTAAGCAACAAAAAGTCCTAGTTCTGGAATCATGGTATGAAAAGCTCTGTGGATGCTCTCCTCAGCAAAATGACCATAAATGATGGTAATAATAATACTCAAAAACTATCACAACTTTTTCAATAAATTGCAAAAATATAGAGCATATGAAAAAATATTCAAGAGTATCTATTAAATAAAAGAGAAATCAAGAGTCTGTGACATTTCAGTCATAGCCCAATCCCATCAACTCTCCAGATCAGCAAGATAGAATTAATGTTACAGGAAGGTTCAAACAAAAATTGCCAATCTCTCTCCTCCAAGATCCCAGCATAGGGCCACAAATTCTCCTGGGAAGGGCTGATTGCCATAATAAATTGGATTCAGCAATGAAAGGATTTTATCCAATCAGTGAAAGGCCATAAAGGAAGAACTGATCATTTCAACAGAAAGAGGAATTTCTTTCTCTACGTAACAGCAAGTAATACTTAATATCCAGTTGCTGGTGCAATAATGCCTGGGTACCTAAATTTGAGTGGTTAGGATTTAAAATTTCTGATGCAAAATAGAAATTCAGCACTGGCTCTCTACAGAGATGATCTTGCACTGTTTCTACCTTATTTTCTCATGCCTCTGTTCCTCACTGAGAAAGATACTTAGTATGCTAGAACATTGATGACTGTTACCAATCTTGATCATTCTAGTACTCATTTTAGAGACTTGAATTCTGTCCATTCCTGGCGTTATGATACATGCTAGAAAAGGTCTTTGCTAACAACTTGCTTCTGACTGTATCTTTACATATCCATGTGGCAAGAGTCTTCCTTCTCACATCTCACCAGTAAGGACAACTATTACTTGGTTTTGAATTCATTCACTAAATGCAAAATCAACTCTCCTCTTTCACCATCATGTCTTTGACATTCACCAATGTTTCCTTATCTTACTGGTTGAAGTCCTATAGCAGATCTAATTTTAGATACCAATCTTTCTCAATTTGTTACATGCTAATTCAGTAAAGTATTAGAGTTAATAAAGTAAGTTAACTTTATTAATGTCAGCTATTGGAACCAAATCATAGAATGTTTGCTTCTATATATAGTTAATTTCCTTTTAGCTTCTCCATTACTGATACCAAAATGTGGATCAAGTCCTTACAAACTCAGACAGTTGACTATTTATTGTATTATGTTCTTATTTTGTCTTTCCTTAACTTATATCAGCATACACAGAGCTATGAGGTTAATCAAGCCAGTACTCATTAAGTGGGCCCCTAAGGCCTACAGACTAATGTTAAAATTCTGTAGCTTGCCAGTCAGTATACTTTGAAAGTCAAGATTTACCTTACCAATCCAACCTCACCCACATCTATTCGATCTCCATGAAATTATTGGACCAATTTCAAAAACCTGATGTGGACAAATTGCTACTCAAGATTTTACTGATGTTCTTTTAATTTTTAAAGATCTCCATTTATACAGATTCCACAATGCTTGCTGGTTGTCTATGCAGTATACACGAATAATAATCACCAGACAATAGAACTTTCCACAAATCCTTTCTGGATAACTCCATTTCCAATCCTTACTTTTTTTTGAAATGGCTGACTTGTTCTATGTTTGGTTAAATCCTCATATGGAGTCTTATTCACTGGGGTCTGATGTTCTGGAAGCTCAGAATTTTCCAGACCATTAATTTCTGTTTTCTTTGTACCCAGAAGTTTAGTTCTCAGCTTACTTTTTTCCTGTCACATCTTATCATAACCTGCAAAGAGCAGCTAGACTGCATTTTCCCCAGTATGTTTGAAAATTTCTTCTGCTAAATACCCAAGTTCACCACTCTCATATTCTGCCTTCCATTCACAAAGAATACCTTCCTTCCAGTTTGCAATGACACAGTCATCATTTCTAATGCCTTATCAAAAACATACTTAGATTCCATATTTCTACCAACAGTCTCTTCAAAGCATTCTAGGTCTTCTCTATCAAGCTTCTCACAACTCTTCCAGAATCTTCCACTTCTCCATTTAAAAAGCTCTTCTAACATATTTGGTACTTATAAACTGCAGCAGCATCCCACTTTCAGTACCAAAATCTGTATTAGTTTGTTAAATGGCTGGAAAGCAATGTACCAGAAATTGAACAATGTTTAAAAAGGTAATATAATAAGTTACAAGTTTACAGTTCTAAATCCATTCAGAATACCTGTATCAGATGGAAAGGCACATATAAATGTCTGCTAAATTTCTCTCTTGGCTTCTTATTTCATAAGGCTACCCTCAAAACATTTTCCTCCTGCATCTCCAAAGGTGTCTGGCTGTGCAGGCTCTATCACTTCTTCTCTTCAAGCATCTCCATCAGCTCTGAGTTTTCTCCAAAATGTTTCCTCTTTTAAGGGACTCCAGTAAATTAATCAAGCCCCAATTTGAATGAGTGGAGTCATATCTCCATCTAATCAAAAAGTCATACCCACGACTTGCCACATCACATCCCTATGGAGATAATCCAATCAAAAGTTTCCAACCTATAGTTTTGAATCAGGATTAAAAGAAATGGCTGCCTCCACAAGATTGGGTCAGGATTAATCCATGGTCTTTCTGGGATAGACCATAGTTCTAAACCAGCACAGCTGGGAAGAAATTGAAAGTGCAGTCTGGAAAACTGAGTATATGTCTAGCTGAAAACAGATCCTCAGGTAGAGTTGCAGACCCTGCATGAGGTCTGGACTTGGTTTGGTTGGGTATTTCTGAGGAACAGGGGAAATCAACTTCCAAAACAATGCTATCAAGAAAATTAAATTCCTTGAAGCCAACAGAAAATCACAAAGCATATGAAGATGTAAACAGGTATAGCCCAGACAAATGACCAAATTAAAACACTGGAGGAGGCACAGATTTTGAAACAACTAATCAAAGATATTCATACAACTCTATTAAATATATACAGTGGATTGGCTAATGACATGAAGGATATGAAGAACATACTAAAAAAGCATAAAGAAGAATTTGACAGAAAAAGTAGAAAAATAGCAGATACCACAGAGATGAAAGATAATTTAGAACAAATAGAAAATAGACTAGAGACCCACAACAGGAGATTTTAAGAGGCAGAAGAATACAAAAGTGAATTAGAGGACAGGACAATTTAATTCAAATGCAAAAAAAGGAAAAATTTAAATTAGATCTTAAGGAAATTATGGAAAACATAAAGTACACAAATATAAGATTCATTGATGTCCCAGAAAGAGAAGAGTAAAAGGCTAAGAAGATGAGTTCAGGAGATATAGGGGAAATTTTCCCAACTCTTATAAAAGATATAAATATATAAATCAAATGAATAACAAGTAGGATAAATCCAAATAGGCCTACTCAAAGACACATATTAATCAATCTGCTAAATGTTCAAGAGGAGTAGAAAATCCTGAAATGGCAAGAGAAAAGTCACTCACCACATGCAAGGGAAATGACATGAAACTGAGTTTGGACTGCTCAAAAGGCATCATGGAGGTGTAAAGGCAGTGGTATGATATAATCAAGCTCCTGAAAGAGAGAACTCTGGCCAAGAATTCTGTATCCAGCCAAAACTGTCCTTCAAAAATGGGGGAGAGATTAAAGTTTTCAAAGACAGACAAAGGCTGAGAGAATTTGTCAACAAGAAACTGGCCCTACCACAAATAGTACAGGGAGTTCTGTCAGCTGGAAAAAAAAAAAAAGGACATGAGAAGGAGGTCTGGAGTAGGGGGGCACATAATTGAAGAGTATCAGCAAGGATAGTGTAAAGGATAAACAGAGAAAGAGGGAAAAGAATATTCACCCCTGAGAAATAAAAATCAAAAGATAAGATGGTAGATTAAATAAATGCCTTCACAATAACTTTGAAGGTTAATGGGATAAACTCACCAATTAAAAGATGCAGATTGGCAGAATGGATTAAGAAATATTATCTATCTATATGCTACTTACAAGAGAATTATCTTAGACCCAAGAATACAAATAGACTGAAAGTAAAAGGATGGAAAAAGATGCTTCATGCAAGTTGTAACCAAATGAAAGCAAGAGAAGCTATAGTAATATCAGACAAAGTAGACTTTAAATGTAGAGATGTCATAAGAAACAAAGAAGAATGCCACATCTTAATAAAAAGGAAAATCCTCCCAGAAGAAATAACAATCATGTATATTTATGCTCCCAAACAAGGAGCTCCAAATTACATAAGGCGAACACTGGCAAAACTGAAGGAAGCAATAATAGATGTTTCAACAATAATATTGGGAGACATCAATGCAACACCCTTTCTATAACTAGAACAACCAGACAGAGGATAAATAATGAAATAGAGAATGTAAGCAACTGGATAAATTAATTAGACCTAAAAGACATATAGAATTCCTTATACCCCAAAACACCAGGATATACATTCTTCTCTAGTGCTCATGGAACTTTCTCCAGGATAGATCATATGCTGGGGCACAAAACAGGCCTTTATAAATTTAAGAACACTGAAGTTATTCAGAATACTTTATCTGAGCCCATGGAATGAAGCTGGAAATCAATAACCACAAAAGAACCAGAACTTTCGCAAATATATTGAAATTAGTAACACACTTTTAAGGAATTACAAGATAAATTGGAAAATATCTGGAGATGAATGAAAATGAGAATACAACATGTCAGAACTTCTTGGATATGCAAAGACAGTGCTGAGAGGGAAATTTATTGCCCTAAATGCCAGTATTAAAAAAGAAGAGCAAAACTCAAGGACTTAACTTCTCACCTGGAGGAATCAGACAAAGAACAGCAAACTAACCACAAAGCAAACAGAAGAGAAATAACAAATATCTATAAGGGAAATGCAGAGCAAGACCAAAATGAGATACCACCTCACACCTATAACAATGACTACTATTAAAAAAACAAGAAACTACAAATCTTGGAAAAGATGTGGAGAAATTGCGACAATTACGCACTGCTGGTGGGAATGTATAATGGTAGAGCTGCTGTAGAAGAAAGTTTGGCAGTTCCTTAGCCAATTAAATATTGAGTTGTCCTACAACCTGGACATATCACTACTTGGTGTATACCCAGAAGAGCTGAAAGCAGTGAAGCAAATAAACATTTGCACACTGATTTTCGTAGCAGGGTTATTCACAACTGCCAAGAGATGAAGACTATCCAAGTGCCCATCAACAGAACAGTGGACAAACAAAATGTGGCATATACATATGAGGTAATATTATACAGCAGTAAGATGATATGGGGTCCTGAAGCATATCACAATATGGATGAACCTTGAGGACATAATGCTGAATGAAATAAGCCAGACACAAAATGATAGATACTGTATGGTTTTACTATTACGACCTTGGTAAAGGTAAACTCAGGGGCTTGTAATATAGAATATAAGGGACCTAGAGATACACAGAAGCTAGAAATGAGTGAATGGTTAGCAAATGAGGTTGAACTTTAGTGGAAGGGAATGGAAAGAAGTGAAGGCAGTTCATTAGTGGGTCTACAAGTAATATTGCCATATTGAAAGTGACCATGATTGAAAGGGATTGTACAGAGCCATGTGTCCCACCGATTAACAAACATAAGCAAATTCCTGCATGAACTACTTCTAAGATATGAATTTTGGATAAAGAGAAAATAATAGAGGGGTATAAGGTCTATGGTCTGGGTTTAACAAGAAGACATCAACAGTTATCCAGCAATACCAGGGATAAATAACTGGAGGGAAAGGACAAGAGTTAAGATGAGGTTTGGATTTTCTTTTTGGTGAGGATGTGTTTATCAGTTATTTTCACTCTTTCAAACAATGAAAATTGTCCAAAATTGAGAGTATTGATGATTGTATAACTAAGCGAAGATAATGTAAGATGTAGATTTTTGACATTGGACATTAAACATGATGCCCAAAGGATGGAGGTGGCTGAAGGATACATTGATTGGTAAGTGTAATGGTGAACTGTAGGATATATATATATGATCAAATATTGTGTGGGTTGAATGTTATTCCAGAGCTCTAATTCTTATGCAAGGCTATTCTTATGCAAGCTTCAGCTAGCTATTGCTATTTACCATGATTTGCCAAAACCCAACTGAAACTATTCTTGTAAACCCTAGAGAAAATCTAGGGCTCTATCTGAGATTCTACAAAAGTTTCATGCACTATTTTCATTTTCCAGAAACCTACAACCTCTAGATGGGTTCCTATGCCAGATAAGTCCTGAAATCTAGAGGAGACAGCCTCTCTCAGAACATCAACTAGTTCCATCCTCCTATCCCATATTATTGACAGCTCTTTCCAACTGAAAAAGTTAGAAGGGGCATAGCCCAAATACCTGTAAAGAATAGGAGAAGGTTCAAAGGAGAAGGAGTTATAACAAAGAAGATAGGATTTAACAAATGAGTATGACTGCTAATCATTATATTGATATTTCTTTTAGTCTCCAGTGTCTTGGAGCATCTAGAAAGAAAAACCTAAATTTGTGGAACTGTAATCCATACCAAATTCTGAAATCTGTTCTATAAGTACTTGTTACAATGTACATTGAAATTTGTTGCTTTTTTGTACATGCTATTTTTCACGATGAAAAATGTTTAAGAAATGCTGGTTCACCTAGGAAATTTTTAATAAGTTCATTTAATAGTTCTTCACAAAGAGATAGAGCAATTTTTCTCCATGTTGTAGAAAAGTATGCAGAAGTAAGGTCATTGAAACGATCATCTCCTGACAATATGTGATAAATAAACTAGAATAACTACCTGATAAATCCTAACAATGTAGTTATGATTTTTAAAAGACACTTTTGTCTGTAGTAAAAAGATGAGGACAATTAAAGTAATTAAGTAAATTAAAGCAATTATTTAAATAAATCAAAGTAAAGGAGACATTTTCTAAATGGTTTATCTGAATGCTTGATTCAGTCATTCAGAAGTTTATCTGAATGCTTCATTCAGTCATTCAGTCTTGAATGAACTGAAAAATGACCTTGGTTCTCCATTTTACTTTGCCTGTGTATACCATGACCTCAACAGCATGAAGTTTTATTTCTATCAGAAGCAACTGTTCTATCTTTCACCTTGTCAAGTTATTTCATCCATATAAACAGGGAAAGAGTTTTGACTTAGAATGTAATATTCTTTTCCTTAGGGCTATTCTTAAAAATACTTGAATTAATTCTCAAAATTCTTCAATATTGATTTTGATTCTAATCATACAGCAGAAGAGGCTGAAAGTAAGCATATCATAAGAAAATAAGTGTAAATACGTTTGCAAAGGGAAATGATTGCCAACTTACTTCCAGTTAGCAAACATTAAGTAGCCTGAACTTTCTCAGAGTGGTCAGAGTGCAAAATAGACAAATATAGGTGCCTGCCACCTTGTACACATTTACTTATGTAAACTACCAAGTGAGGATTATCTGATTTTGTGCGAGTTGAAAATAACTCAGTTTTCTAGCCAGGATTAGTTCCTCAAAGAAAAATCCAGGTCTTTCCTTTCAGTCAGTGTAAACTAATGACTAAATATGGGTAGAGACTTTTTTTTAAAAGAATGATGTAGAACCATAACTATCTACCAATGGAAGAATAAAGAAAAGACAAGATTTTATGTTGGAACTATTTGTATTTACTGTCTACTTTTAAAACTGTTCTATTTCACTCTTCACTTTCTCCAGTTCAGAGAAAGTCAGTCCTTTAAAAATGTGAGGGTGCAGGGGAGATACAGCTCAAATTTACATCCTCTTTTAATTTTTGTATTACTAAAATAAAAAGAATTCTAAGTGAAAAAAAAATGCAACAATGATTTGGGTACTAAATTATGCATTTATGCATCTTTGAGATTGTAATTCAAGCTACATTTAAGTTGATCCAAACAATTGTATGTGGGTTTTATATTGACGATGCAAAGGACATTATTTTTTGCATGTTTTGGATTGTCCCACTTTGTCTGAAATGATTTTTAACTTCTAACATATGTCATCATATTCATCTTATATTTAAGGGAGGGCATAGGAAAAATTTCTAAATGAGTGTCAAAGCAGTATATTACATATTCATATATGGAATACTTGAAAAATTGCCTTCATTGAAAAAGCTATAAAAGCCTTAAAGCTTTACAGTGACAGACTTGGTAGGCCACACAGTCAGTGTGAAATTGGATTCAGTGTGATTATTTCTGGGCAATAATTCAGAGCAAATAACATCAAGGAAGGCTTGCATAAATCCAGATGGAAAAAGTGGATTTAAATCATACTAATAGGTTGCAAGACATATGAAATATGCTTTCTACTGTGCCTTGGAGACACATGGCCAAATCCATATTCAAAAAGTAAAAACAAACCAGAGTGATTTGAGGAATAAATTACTTGTCATCGTGATCTTTAAAAATGCCAGAATTTAATGCAAAAATATAATCCTAACATTTATTGCTGCAAAAATAAATGTCAACATATTAGGCTTAACTGGCAAAGCCTTGTGGTAGCATTTCTACAGACTGAAAGGAACATGACAAGCTGTATTTCACATTTATTAGAATGAGATTTGGTCTTCTTTATCATAAGAACTAGATTTAAACACTTTATTTTAATTTACTTCATGGTATTGAAGAAAACATTGACTCAGATAAGAAAAAGAATACCATATAAACTTGTTCACTGAAGCAATTGATCAATCTCAGAAGGTAAATATGTATTATGACAACAGCAAGCCTTTATAGTTAGAAAGAAGAATCAAGTACAAGGTGGTTAAGTGGGAAATCTGGTGTGGGTTCCTAGTCATACATAATATTCACAGTATTTTATTTTTTTGTATCTTTACTTCATTTTTTTTTTTTTTTGCAGAGCTAATAGTGAATAGTGTCCAGGCCAAGAAATTTCTGTTTAAAATATTTCATTTTAAAGTTCATTACTTGGAAATTAAGATTTTGAAAGTAAATATTTATGTGCATTTGTTTAAACATTTAATGATAATTTTAATAGTCCAAATCCTTAAGTAATTACTTGCTAAATTAAGCTAATTTCACATTGTTTGGGGCAAATAGGGGAGAGTTAATCCAAACCAGATAGATAATTACTTAGTTTATCTTATCCAAATTGACAACTTTTTAGGAAGGAATTGCAAAGGATATAAGTATTAAATATCTATTTGATATCTGGGTACCATTCTCCAGAATTAGCATAAGATTTCTGAACTTTTCTGTAACTGACATTTTATAATTCTTTTTAAAGAAATCATCCCCTATATTCTCAATAGGAGGAATATTCATAAAAATTATTTACTCTGGACAAATGGCAAATATGTCTTCTCCAGGATTGAAAAGGGTCAAGCATAACAGTATTTATCATATTAAAAGTGTAATGTGTATAGTGTACTTTATAAAACCAACAGGTACATAAACACAATAAATATGTATGTATGTAAATCCAAATGTTTGCATAGACATTCAGTGTGCATTGATAATACATAAATACCTTTACCAGGAGGGCAAATTTGGTAAGTTTTTATTTGCATGAAGGTTGTACAATTATATATGCAAATTTTGAAAGTCTAGCATAAAAATTAGTAATTTCAACACACTACAGTTTTCAAAGATATTTACATTTAAATATGAATCTACTTAGCAGTTAAGTAGTAAACAAAACATCATGTCTAAGCATAACTATGTTTCGTATAAATATCCTAAATGTTGAAAAAATATATACTTGCATGGACTCAGCATTAACTGCCACTAAAAACTGACAAGTTATAAGATAGTGTTTCAAAAATATGTTTTTTTTCACAACTACCTACTATGAGATTTTTGTTTTAAAGGTCACTTCTTGGAAATCAAGACCTTAAAAATAAAGATTTTATATAAATTTGTTTGAACAACTAATGTTAATTTTCATAGCTTAAATTCTTAAATAATTACTTTGGGAATTGATTTAATATTTGCATATTGTTTGGGACCAGAGGAGAAGGTTTAATTCAAATTAAGCATGTAATATGCCAAAATTTACAATTTTCCTTACATTGTATGTACTCAACATATTTCCCTGCCAAATTAAAGGGCGTCATAGAAACAAGTCTTTGGATGATACTATCCTGTTAGCCATTCCCAATTTCATCTTTAGCTATATAATGCCTTGAAAAAATCCTTTATTATTGTAAATAGTGCTGTGTCTTACCTGTGATGAATGTGCTACCTCCAAAAATATCCAATAATCGATTCATTCACTGGGGGAATAAAAAACATATAATATGAACAAAGGCCAAAGCTAGGCCTATTACATGTGGTTTATGAATATGTAATGAATGCACATAAAATCATTCTTTGTCAACTACTGAGCTAAGGGCCACAGATTTAGAATCCCTGACCCTCAAGAAACTGCTAGCCCAGTTAGGAAGACAGATAAGTAAAGTTCAGTGTGATCTGTGATGCATTGATCATATGCATGCAGAAGGAGTACCACATTTTATTTAGTTGGGGGATTGTGATCTCAAATAAGGCCACAATTGTGGTTATGTGGGAAACTCCACATCAAAAGTGATTCAAGGTGGTGCAAGGGTAACTCAGTGTTAGAATTCTCGCCTGTCATGCCGGAGACCCAGGTTCGATTCCTAGAGCTTGCACAC
This sequence comes from Myrmecophaga tridactyla, assembly GCA_004026745.1. NCBI lineage: Eukaryota > Metazoa > Chordata > Mammalia > Pilosa > Myrmecophagidae > Myrmecophaga > Myrmecophaga tridactyla. Next base: position 40,867 of record PVIY010007549.1, on the reverse strand, counting down.
ACCAAAAACTAACTAAATAAATAAAGTGATTCATATCCAGAAGTTTAAAAGATAAGTGTTTGCTAGGTGGATAAACGAATGATGTTTAGGTATCACATGGCCAGCCCTGTTTTTAGAAACACACGTGGTGACTTTCAGAGGCAGATTAATATAAATAATTGTTGAACGATTAGATTAATAAGTCATAGGTAATATTTATGTGCCCCTCCTATATATTATCATTGATTCAGTGGCCTCTTCTCACTTCCCTTGGTTTATGGAAAAAGGAGTATTTTCCCCATTCTGGAATCTTTCTACTCTATCCAAAGCAAAATAACTAACTAAAGAGTCAAGAGGTTTGCATATAAAAATAGCGAATCTGTATGACTCAGACAAGTAAAAGCAAAACCAAATCAAATGAAACATCTTAATTTTAAATAATAATAATTGCTATAAGGAATAAATTATTAAGATTCATAAAATTCTCTATAATGTGTGTGCATAAGAATTTCTTTTTTTTTTAGCATGGGCAGGCACCGGGAATTGAACCTGAGTCCTCTGGCATGGCAGGCAAGCATTCTGGCCTGCTGAGCCACCATGGCTCGCCCCATAAGTATTTCTTTTACTGTTTTCTTCCAAATATGAAAACAATTTTAATAACTATGACTCATTTAATTACTGTTTCCTGTATGTTCTATATAACTTATTAAAGATGTCTTCTAATTATGAACTCACATTTGATATTTTATTTTTCCTCCTAGCAGATAACATGATAATCCAAAATAAAAATTATCTTGGGGTTTTTTTTTTCATTTTAAGTGGATCTTTAGTACTATGACCTTTGTATTAATACATACTCATTCATAGAATTTCCTATAACTGATAATGTGGATTTTCAACTCATATAAACCAAATAGAAACTGTAAGCGAACCTTAGGAAATTTCATTACATTTATTTTCCTATTTATTATCTTCAATGCATGATGGATACTTCTGAATTTTCATTAGAGTAGGATCATCTCTTCTTATTACTCCTTTATGTTTGCAGTTCCCATGAGGTGTTCTTACTTCCCTTTTCTTCCCTATGACCTCTGTAACAACCAACAACACAATTCATTTCTTCCCTGGTAGGATTCCCATTAAAAGCATCCTGATTGCCACAGAACTTGACCTCACTACACTGGATTGCTTGTGACTAGTTTGTGCTTCATAATCTGAGCCTGAGTTGTGGGCCTGGGTTTTTGAACTCCGCCACTATGGTAACAGTAGACTCCATCCATTTCCCATCTACTTGGAAATTCCATTTTGACATTCTCTCAGTGTTTCATTGTTATATATTAGTTCATAATGGCCATTCTGAAATATGTTAATGTTTATTCACATATACATCGACTCATCCTGATTTCTGGCATTATCATTTAGTATTGCCTGTTCTTGAAGTTCATATATAGTAAATGGATTTATGCAGTGTATACTCTTGACTGTTTGACTTCTCTGGGTCTAAGATTATGTTCATGAGATTATTCACGTTATTGTACATAGCAGTAATTTCCACAAATTACATGCATAGGAGTTAAATTCAGTATGTTCAAATCAGATGACTCGGTAATTCCAGTGCCAATGAAATGAAAAATAAATCTGAGTAGGTCTATAAAGGGTATTGTGAAATATTCAACACAGTGTTATTGGTAATAGAAGGGAAGTGGAGGCCATTTGTCTTTCTATCTTTTGGGAAATGAGTAGGTAAATTTTGATGGATGCAAATCATGAAGTGCTTCTCGTAAGTTAAATGCAATGAGCTAGCCAGACAAATCAAAGGACAAGCAAAGCCCTTTATTGCAAGAAAAATATTGCAATATATTTTGCAAAGGAAAATATTAAGTAGAAAATTAAATATATATTTACCAAAATTAAAAGTAAAAGAAAACCAAAAAAAAAAATGAAGAAAACAGGAATGCACATTTGCATAAAACAAACTAACAAATATATGCATTAAACACATTAGAATGGTGGGTGGAAAACAAAGGCGAGAATAAATGTGTTAGTTTGAAGCTGTTATGTACCTCATAAGAGGCCAAGTTCTTCTTATCCATTCCTGTAGGTATAGACCTATTGTGGGTGGGACTTTTTAGTTAGGTAATTTCAATTGACTTATGATGCTTCACATTCAAGATGGGTCTTAATCCTTCTGCTGGAATCCTTTATGAGAGAATAAAGAACACAGATAAAGAGAGAAAAAAGCCCAGAGAAGCTAAGGGACGACCCACAGAAGTCAGTGGAAACAGAAGCTGAAAGCAATGAAACCTGGGAGCAAAGGACTAGTAGATACCAGCCATGTGCCTTCCCAAGTGACAGAGATCTTGGATAAAGGCAGCCTGTCTTCAGAATCTAGGTGTCATCCTGTTGATACTTTAATTGGGACATTGTTACGGCCTAAGAACTGTAAATTTTAAGTTAATAAATGCCAATTGTAAAAATCAATCCATTTCTGGTATATAGCATTCCTTCAGCTTTAGCAAACCAAGACAATAAGGAAAAACAATGAGGATACTATGCCATACACTGAAGGTATATGACTAATTCAATATTTCCACTGAGGTAGAAAATAAAGGACAAAAATCTAATTTATCATTAGTTTTTGCTTTTTATTAACTATATCATGAAGTCATCCATTTCCCCCCATTTCCATAACCACTACCGAAGCCCAAGCCTCTCTCATCTCTTATATGGACCACTGAACTACCGTTCTAGTTTTCTCATGCTCCCATTCTTTTACCTCTCTGTCCTTTCTCTACCCAGAAGGAATTGAGCTTTTAAAACTTAAATCTTGTCATATCCTTCCTGTTGTTTTATAAAATAATTGGTAATATTTTCTATTAGAATACTACAGTCAAACAAAGTTGGGTTAATCAGTACATGTTGTATTAAGGTAAACACCATGGGAGAAGCAAGCTTATAAGCTTCTTATAAGAAGCTCTTATAAGGATAAGAACATATTAGCAGGGTTTATTATAAGGTTAGAGCTTTTGTTGCATAATTTTAGGAAGGAAACATACCTTTCTCTAGATTGGTGACTAAACAACTGGGGACAATTTTATGATTGTTTGTCTTAATAATTCTTATCTAGTATGCAGAAGAAATGGAGACTGCTGAAGCTGCATGTGTGAGGAAGCAGCTGAGGAATGTATTTGCTCATTTTTGTGGTTTGCATATTTTATTGGCATTGTCTATGCTTGGACATTATTTTGAAATGATCTTTTCTTTTGTCTTTTGTCCCATCACAGACACAGAGTAACCCTACCTGACTTGCTGTTCTGAGAAGTTGTTTATACTCAACAGGAGTAAACATGATCACTACCACACAACAGCCATCAGGGATTTCCTCTTTTTGGTCAGGACAGATGAAGTCAGGGGCAAGGCATTAATTAATGATATTCAGATCTTCACCATTGCAAACATTGTCTTGCTTAGGGGATCGTCTAGAGAATGTTGTTTGTAAATGGACTCAATTTATTCCCTGTTGATCCTTTTGTTGCAGGCTGAACTTTTGAGTTATCTGATGTGTCAATGGCTACAGAAAAACATTTAAAGCTTTGAACCAGATTAATTGGCCAACTGAAGCAAAAAGAATTGCCCAAAACAAAATAGTTATCAGTCTTTGTAATAGAACCCTGAAGCCAGGAGCCATAACCAAATTCAGGTAATATAAACATGTCCAAAAGTTCAGCTGGGTCTTTTCTAGCTAGGACATTGTATGATATATGAATGTTAATAATCATAAAACCATTATAGTAAAGATAAAAATGTGACGGTTAGTAGCCAAGGCAGAAATACTAAACAGAATAAATACATGACTGAGTAATAATAATTGCAGAGCACAGAGAAAAGGAGAGAAGTAATGGTAGATTAGACTGAGGGATAAACAAAAAAAATAGGGCTCTGAGAGCTACTTTATAACTTGAAGAATGTTCTGCTGTTCTTCATGATGCTTAATGAGTTTTCTGTTCTTCCTTCCAGAGTCTCCTCACTCTAAATATCCACTAACAGAGTTCGCCTGAATGATGACTGTTATGTCTCTAGGGCTTAGAAGAGACTTACTGTGTGACAGTGTTCAAGAAATATTAAAGTAAAGAATGAATAAATGAGTATATCTCTCTTTCTAAAAATCTTAGTACCACGGTTCATATTCACATATAATCTTTTCTTACACACTTTTTCTAAATCAACAAGAGTAAAATCTTTGTCCAGACTGGAAAATGAAATTGAACAATTGCAATCTCATCTTCATGAAACTGCCTTTTAACATGTTGTATATCCTACTCTAGCAGTTCTTCAATGGTTCAACTATAAACTCTACATTTAAGATACTGATTGCCTTTTCCAGTCTTCTTCAAAGTTAAGAGTAACACAATTTATTATGGACATGCATATATTTTTTTGTGAAATCACCATGTTATTTCTCCAAGAATTCCTGATTTTTCTTCTATTCAGATTCTCTAAGAGCTGTCATTTCAATATTAAGATTTTAGGTCACCTTCTGCAACAGGCCAAAAGAAATCCTGAATAAACATCAAGATACACACATACACAAAGTCACTATTCCATAAAACACGCTTCTTTACTTTCAGGTATTTATGCTGAAAGAAATAAAGTAGTTCTGGGGATACTATGTAATACTATATTAAATAATGGTCTTTAGTAGAGTGATTACTTGTCTCTAGGTTCCTTAATTTCAAAATGTCGGAGATAAAGTGGACATAAGGACAAAATACATGTGGTCCTATACATTCATTATTCAGCTTTAAAAAAACAAGCCTCACAAATTCAGTGACTTGAGCCATATTCCTAGATATTTATCTTGGCCTGCATAATGGTTAAGTTCATGTGTTAATTTGCTAGGTTATGTTATCCAGTTGTTCAGTCAAGCAAGCTCTGGCTCGATTATATATCCTGTCAGTTCTGTTTCTCTGGAGAACACTGGTGAACCATATTATCAGACAAGATTAAAAGGCAATCATAACTGTTGCCTTTCTGTATTAATTCCTTCCCTCTAACCATGCTACCACGAAAACCATGTGCTGTATAGCAATCTTAAGTGGTTTGCTCAGGTTTTGTTTATCGTTAAGACTTTGTACGAATGTCCAGGCTTAGCATGACATAGCTCTCTGTTGTGATGATTAAATACATCAATATACATACAGTTCTTTGAAAATATGTGATAAATAAATATTTGATAAAAAGTAGTTGTCATTATGTCTAACTCTGTGGCTGTAAAGTTCTTGTACTTTTTCCACAGTTACTCTGTCCCTTCCATGTATCATCATTCTAATTCAGAATAGATTTCTCTTACAGGATTACTCATTAATTTTCATCAAACTCTATTGGAAGTGATAGATAATAAACATATAAATTTTATATGTATGATACATTTCATGGCAAGGATATATGCAGGGTATTATAAAAATGGAGGAAAAAAGTTAAATATTAGAGAACAATTTTCAATAAATTCCAATCCTTTTTTTTTCCAAATATATAAAGCTCTTTATGTTGTCTTATGGTAATTAAAATATATCTATAATGGTGCTTATGTATGCTAAATAGCCCAAAGTATCATACCAGTTTTAAACATTGTCTATTAGCACCACCCACTCCCTGTACTCTGCATTGTAATGCTGAGGCAGGAATTCCAAAAACCACATTTTGCTTTGCCAAAACAGGCTCTTTGTTAGGGCGACCTCAAGACTGAAGGAGGAAGAGAGCTCGTTTCATCTTGTGGGCTTTCTGGTCTTGGAATCATCACCCAATAATACTTCTTCACCCTGGTAATGGCAGTTTCTTCTATTAGTAGTTGAAACCAATTTTTAGTATTTCAACATTTGCAGACCAATCTTACTGGATACCACTCAGAAATTCCTGCAATGTCCTGATTAGAGAGCAGAGTTCCAGCTCGGCAGGATTTAAAAATGATTTCAGTCATTTCCTTTTGTTCTTCCAAACTTAGGGGAGACAGCCCCTTCCTTCAATTATTTCCAAGATATAGTAGTGCTCTTTTCTTGCATTTTCAGTTGACAAACAATAACTTTATATCCACTGTTGGGAAATGAATCATATTCCCAACAAAAGGCATGTTTAAGTCCCAATCCCTGTTCCCATGAGTGTGAACCCAGGACATTTGAAGATATTGTTAATTAAGGTATGCCCAAATTGAATAAGGGTGTGCCTTAATCCAACATGCCTGCAGTTCTCATAGTAACAGAAATTGGGTAGGGACTATACAGTCAACGAAACAGAGGGTGTTCAGCAAGGAGAGACATTTAACACAATCAGTTGAAGGTTTTAAAGGAGAAGTCAGAAGAGAGAATCTCTCCACTTCAGCCAGACAGCATCTCATGGGGAATTCAATAAAGACTTTCATTGGAGTTGTCTGCTTGCAACCTACTTATGGAATTTGGAGTCATGCTTTCCAACAACAATGTGAGACGCTTATAAAATTTCATATTTACATGTATTTATATATCTCCTGTTGTTTCTGTTTCCCTAGTGATCCCTGACTAATACAAAGTGAGTTTTGCCTTCTGACTATCCTAACTGATACACTACCTACATTTTCACAGCACTGAAAACAGGGATTAACAGTAGGCACTCAATGAAATATTTGTTAAATTACTATTAATTAACAAATAGCTAGCAATTATTGAGTCCTTGCCACCTTAGGTGTTGCTGTAAAGCACTCTACATATATTCATTGCCAGGATTGGTTATTTGTATCTTCTCTTTTTTTATCTTTGTCATTATTTTTGCTTATTAAATTTTATTTTATTGATTTTTCAGAAAACAAATTTATTTTATCAATGTTCTTATTGCTTTCATATTTTCAATTTCATTGATTTCTACTCTTATATTTATTATTTCTTTATTTCTGCTTGTTTTGAGTTTGTTTTGCTCTTTATTATAGTTTCTTGAAATTGAAATTTAGATTATTAAGGCCATTCTTCTATATTATGTAAGCGCTTAGATTTTTAAGTATCCCTCTCAGCAGAGCTGTAGATGCACTCCATATAATTTTACGTATTTTATTTTCCATTCTATTTTTTTTTTTTTTTTTTTTTTTTTTTTTTTTTTTACTTCTTTGAGACTTACTTTTGATTTATGGATTCTTTAGAAGTTTCTTGTTCAATTGCCATGTTCAGGGAATTTATTGTTATTAATTCCTTATTTAATTCCTCTATGATTAAAAAACAAAAGCTAATACTTACAATTCTTTTAAAACTGTGGAGGTTTGTTTTATGTTTTAGTTATGACCTATCTTGTTGAATAAGCATTGTTCTGGTATTGATTGGAGAGTTCTATATATGTCAATTAGATACTGTTAGTTCATTGTGTTCACATCCCTATTTGTGCTAATATTCTGTCTTTTGCTTTTTTTTTTTTGTAGATTGTTGACAGTGAGTTGCTGAAATACTGAGCTATATTGTGTAATCATCTCTGCCTCCTTTCAAGTATATCCAGTTTTGCTTAAATATAGGTGGAGGTTCTGTTGTTTGGTGCATGTACATTTAAGATTATTATGTCTTGGTAGATTGAGGCTTTTATTAATATGTAATTTCTCTTTTTGTCTCTAGCCATTTTGTTACTCTGATATCTACTTTAATAATATAAACATTCATAATTTTTTAATATTAATTTTTATATGTCTTCAATTTTCCATCCACTTATTTTCAGCCTATGCATGGTATTTTTTTTTTTGTTTGTTTGTTTGTTTTTGTTTTTGTTTTAATTTGCATATGGGCAGGAGGCACCAGGGATCGAACTCCAGACCTCCAGCACGGCAGGTCGGAGCTCTGCCTGCTGAGCCATGGCAGCCGCCCTATGCATGGTATTTTAAGTGATTCTCCAGTAAATATCATATGGTTGAACCATGTACTTCTTGTTTGCTTTTTTAAATCTACTTTTCATATCTCTTTTTAATTGGTTTATTTAAGCCATATATATTTAAGGTTATTATTGATATGTTAGCACTTCAGTGTTCTTTTTGTTTGTTTCCTCTGTTTCACTTTTCTTAGCTTCTTGTGGTTTACTTGGGCATTTTTAAAGATTCCATCTTGATTTATTCATAGTGATTTTGAATATATCACATATATTTGCATTTGTGGTTGCTCTAATTATTACAATATAAATAGGTAACTTTTCAGTCTAGTGATATTGATAATTTACTATTTTGAGTGAAATCAAAAAAACACATGTGATTGTTCAGTGTCAACTTGCCTAGGTTACAGTGCCCAGTTGCTAGGTCAAGCAAGCACTCATCTGAATGTTACTATAAATATATTTTATAGATTTAAATTGTCAGCATTGCATCTATGGCTAATTATATATACAATAAACTAAGGAGATTGCCTTGAGCAATGAGAACAGTCTCATCTAAACAGTCAAAGATCATAAAAGATAACTGATTATTTCAGCAGTGATAGGAAGAATTTCCATTTCTACTTCAGTCAGCCAGCATCTCCCTGTGAAGCCATAGAAAACCTTCAACCGAGTTCTCTGTGGCCTACCCAATGGAGTTTGTACATTCCCTTCCCATCAGTTATGTTAACCAATTCCTTTAATAAATTTCCTGATATTCCTATTATTTCTCAATTATGTAAAGCATCATCTTACTTCAATTTAATTCCTTTTACCCTCACCAACTTTAAAGTGTAATTAGCTAAAATATTTCCTATAAATTATTGAGTACACATCAGATTTCTTTTTGCTTCAACCATCAAATGTGATTTTAAAAACTCATGAAAAGTATGACCTATTATATTTACCCCTACTTTCACCAATTCCACTCTTCTTTCTTCCTTTCTAAAGTTCTAAACCTCCGGTGTTTTCATTTACTTTCTTTTTAGAAAATTTCCTTTAGTCATTCTTTAAAAGTAGGTTTATTGGAAAAGCATTCTCTTCATTTTCCTTCATCTGAAGCGTTTTTATATTTTCCCTTCATTCCTGAATTATATTTTCACTGTATACAGAAATTTCCTTCATCTATGCTTGCATATGAAACACTCACTGTTATTTCTCTCTGGTTACTTTCAAAATGTTTTATTTGTCTTCAGAGTTTAATTACGATGTAACTTGACATGGCTTTCTTTGGGTTTATTTGGCTTCTTGAACCTGGATCTGATTCAATCTTCTTGGATCTGCAAGTTTATTTGTTTTACCAAGTTTGAGATGTTTCCAGCCTTAAATTCTTTAATACATGTTCAGCCCCACTCCCTTTCACTTCTTTCCTTCTGGGACTCCAATGATATGAATGCTAGCCCTTTTGTTATCCCACATGTCCTTGAGGTACTTTTCATTCTTTGTTCTTCCCAATCTAGTTTCTGAGCAAGCTCTACTCATCTGTCTTCAAACTCACTGATTTTATTCTCTGCCATACCCACTCTATTATTGATCCCATCCAGATTTTTTTTTTTTTTTAATTTCAGCCATTGCATTTTTCCAGTTCTATAATTTCTATAAGTTTCCTCTATACAATTTCTATTTCCTTATTGGAATTTACACTTTTTAGTTGTGTCAAACATTCATAATTGGCATTGTGTGACTGCTACTGTAAAATCATTGTCAGAGAATCCCAACATTTGTGTCATCTCTATGTTAACATCTGTTGATTGCTTTTCTCATTAAAGTTGTGATTGTCCTGGTTCTTATTTTTAGTTAATGATTATGCTTGCATCCTGGACATTTTGGGTATCCTGTTGTGAAATATTTTTCTTTTCTTTTTTTTTTTTTTTAGCAGATAGTCCAGTCACCTTCTTTAGTTGTGACATGAAGGCTCTGATGGGGGTAGATGTTCAGCTCTCTGATGGGCCCTGATAACAAAGCCCTGAAGGTGCAGAGCTCTCACTCATATTACCTAAATACAGTCAGGTGGGTTGGAAGATCATCCCCCCTTGGCCTTCCTAACATGTTCCCAGTGAACATGGACCACTCACTCAGCCAAACTGGTTATCACTGATATAAGGGGGAGAGGGAACCAGTGCAGAATACAGACCAGCACTGCTTCACATGTGTCATTCATTCTTGTTGCTTCTCAGGGATTATGGAGGCTCTGTTCCTCAGTGTGTCCAGATGAAGCCTAAGGTGTGTCTGAGGAAAGGGGGGAGATTGAGTGCTTACAAGCCCCAACTCACACTCACTTATTGAGTCTTTAATGCCTGCTGGGGAGCTCACTGCTGGAATTCACTGACATACCCACCAGAGCATTGCTTGCTTCCACTAGGAAAGAATACAAGATCAGCTCCTTATTCAATCCTTGAAACCACAGGCAGTCATGTACAATTTTCCATTTTATTTGGCTTAAGCAGAGCAGGATATTCTAGCTTGCTAGCCGCTGGAATGAAATATACCAGAAACAAATGGCTTTTAAAAAGGGGAATTTAGTAAGTTACTAGTTTGCAGTTCTAAGGCCAAGAAAATGTTCCAATTAAAACAAGTCTATAGAAATGTCCAATCAGAGGCATCCACCCAGGGAAAGATACCTTGGTTCAAGAAGGCCAATGAAGTTCAGGGTTTCTCTCTCAAGTGAGAAGGCACATGGCGAACACAGTCAGGCCTTCTCTTTCGGCTGGAAGAGCACATGGCAAACACAGCGTCATCTACTAGCTTTCTCTCCTGGCTTCCAGTTTCATGAAGCTCCCTGGGAGGTGTTTTCCTTCTTCTTCTCCAAAGGTCACTGGCTCTTGGACTCTCTGCTTCTTGGTGCTGCAGCATTCTCTGCTCTCTCTGAATCTCCTTCATTCTCCAAATGTTTCCTCTTTTAATTGACTCCACAAATTTACCAAGACCCAACCAAATGTGTGGAGACATGTCATCACCTAGTCCAGTTTAACAACCACTCTTGATTAAATCACATCTCCAGGGAGATGATCTGATTACAGTTGCAAACACACAGTACTGGATAGGGATTATGCTACTTTTATGAAATGGGATTTAGATTAAAACATGGCTTTTCTAGAGGACATACATCCTTTCAAATCAGCACATTTGAGTTGACAAAAAGGTTTTCCATTATTAAGTCACTGTGTTCCACATACTTTGACTAGCAGGAAGAAACTCTTCTTGGGACATTTTTACTTGTCTGTGCCTATTGAAGTTCTGGGTGGAAGGACTGTCTTAGACAATAAGGGAACCAAAGTGTTTAAGGATTGTCTTTGATATATGGGAGGCAGTGAGGGAACCAAAGTGAGTCTCTGTTGTGTCATTCCTCATGTTTTGAGATTCTTAGGCCGTCTTTTTCTTCTTTTCACCTTTCAGAGTTTTCCTAAGCTTATATGTTGTGCTATAAGCAGAGATTTTTTTTTAGTAGTAAGAAGTAGTAAGATCTGAGAGGAATGGGATTATTCCTTTTTACCAAGCCTTAAGATTAAATGTCAAACAATCACTCAGGACTATTCATAAATAATAGGAATATATCAGAGGTCCTGTGAAGTCTATCTTCCTCACTAGTTTACTATTTTCATTTGTTCTCTTTAATGTTATGAGCTCAATCTCCTTATAAAATGGAAATTATGACATATACCACATAGAAATGAATTAAGTATTTAGGAAATATCATATTGAACACAATTGTTAATTTATATTAACTTGCTCCTTCACATGTTTATGTACATAATCCATAATCTTTCCTCTGTCATCTTATACCCGACTTATTCTGATTTCTGAAAGGAACCTGTCCTATTCCCTCTGGCCCTGTACACTTAAAGAGCACATTTAATTCCTCCTTTATGAGAATGAATCCAAGGACTCTACTGCTCTCTTACATGATTATTATTCCAATACAACCAAAGGCAGTGTGGCATGGGTGAAGTAGATGCTCGCCTCTGGCATAGGTCTTGTTGACTTCTGTGCCACAAAATAGTTTCAAACCATACACTGAAAATTTTCACCATTAAACTCTCATTTGCTGCATAAGGCATTTTCTTTTTAGAAGATGTTTCACTTGACATTTGATCAATGCTCAATGTTTGTTATTGAATTAGTGTTTCAGGTGAGTAGTTGACATTGAAAAAGAAAAGGAAGGGTCATATATAAATAAGACTTAGATAGTGATGGAATAAAGAGAATTCTGGACTAGATTCTGGGGAAGCTGGTTCTAAATCTGGCTCTTTCACAGGGCATTTTGTGACATTAAATGATCTCTGAGTACTGCTCCAGCAGGACTTGAATTAGGGATAGATGTGGGTATGGCTTGCTCTTACCTCTGAGGAAAACAAATGTGATAGAACATTGAGAATTTTAAGGTATATTGTTATGAAAATTTCATAGTTTGTAAGAAATGCAAAGATATAACTTATTTTCAAATTGCTTTTAGTGCCTGGTCAGCGTTCTTTTCACCTGGACATGTTTTGAGACTGGGCCTTATGTCACAGCTTTAATTCAGGTGATCCAGAAAAGCCCCAGATCGTGGTCTATATTTAAAAGGATTGTCATTTAGAAGAGCAGGTCCTGAATTGAACAAGATTCTGAGTCTTTGAGGAAATTTAAGTAGGATGCTAAAACAAATAATTGTCAAAAGGAAGGGAATATAAGTTATGAAATCAGAAGATTTATACCCATGATGATTATTTCACACTTCTGCTAATTGGAGGCAATCTAAAACCATATCATTATGATGCAATGTGGAAAACAAAATGATTGCAGTACTTTTCTACAAAATTGTTATATTGAAGTTACAGCTTCAATAACCCTGTTACAATTTCAATTATACAAAATTACAAATAAATTTGTAGGCCTAACCTGGTTTGGAACTATACAATTAGTTCTTCACTGCAGAGTTCCCAGGTGTTTTCAAATTTCTGGCTAGAATGTGTGCTTTCTTATTATTCTTCTATAGGGATGATATAGCTTTACTTTTTATAAGGTCAATTTTCTTTCTATTTCCACTTAGTGTTAGAAATTTGACCCCAGGAGAGACCAGAAAATCCTCACATCCACTACAGAATAGATTTTGCTAAATAATCTTTATAAGTTGCTTTTATTACTTCGGATATTGGTGTTGATCAAATTAACTAAAGGAAAAGTTGGATAGAATTTTTATCCATAGATGAGCTGTCTCCCTAATAAGGCTGTCAAGAGGACAATTTATTGGGTAGGAAAGGATTAGGGCCTTGGCCTCAACTTTTTGAGTCTAGAAAATGATGTCGCAGCATTCATAGTTGTAATTGTATTCAAGAGGATCTGATTAATACTAACAAGACAGAAATCACTGATATAAAATCCAGATGTTCAATTTCTTGTATCATAAATATGACTAATTAAACAGACAAAATATGCATGTTGTAAGAATAGTGTAATTTTCTTCCATAAGAAAGTTTTATGGGGAGGAACAGTTAATCAATGCATTGTCTGTTAAACACAGTATCATAGCAAAGAAATAAGTTGAAGAAATTAATGACTAATGCCACCAAGTCTTCATTATTAATCTATCTTTTCTGTAGGACTACTCAATTGCATCAATTTATGACATAACTTCTATGGATATTTTAGTAGGTACACTGTCATCCTTTCTGTATGGAACCCCTCTTTCTAAGATGTCATAATAGCTGTTCCTCTTTTGTCAAAAGTCTTTGTGGGGACAGAGTCCTATCCCATTAACTTGGTTAGCTCTTCCTAGTTAATTTTATCAGGCAATGCTGTTTAAAATACTAGTTCAAGTCTACTTGAGTGAATTCCCTCAACATCACTCTTATAACTAGAGTGACCATACTTTACCATTCAAACAGACGTGATAAGTACTTTTGATACATACTTATTTTGTGGGAATTACAGCTGTAACCCAGAATTCTTCCAAATAAACTGGGCTGTAATCTTACACTACCTATAGGTAATCTATACTTTTGAAAAGGTGATACTCTCATATGTGATATTTGCTTCTTTCTCTTTTTTAAATTCTACTTACTGAGATTGAATATTTGTCATCTATTCCCTCTGTAATGACATTGTTCCTGCTTCTGGCTGATTGTTGTAGCTCTCTATAAATTCATCACATATTTCTGATTTTTGAAGATTTTTGTAGACATTAGGACTCTAATATAAGAGGACAGTTGTTTAGTTACCTATAATTCCTTAAAAGACTGTTAAGGAGTCACATACTGTCAATTCCACTTGAGGACTTCTATTAGGAACACGATTGTGGGGCAACCTCAAAATACACACTGCAAGCAAATACACACTGCAGGCAATCCTGAATGGTATTTCTATTATTGTGGTGGACATAGTTCTATGTGCTTGTACTAAGACTAGATGGTACATTGACTGAATTGTGCCTATTGGAATGTATGTCACTTCCAGGTTTGGCCTCCGATATCTTCCAGGAGACCCACTTTTTCCACTTCTTCCAACTATATTCAGAAACTTCAGTAGAAGATTCCAGTGCCCTGGGAGCTGGCAGAGGACCACAATGACAGAAGCATTAGTGCCTGCACCACAGACCTTCTCTGATCTGAAAAATAAACTTTTCTAATGGTAAGCCACAGCAGTTTAGAGTCATTTATTATACCAGTCGATCTTCTCATTAAAAAGAAACACACAAAAATCCCTTCAGAAAAGCCCCATCTAAAAGAGTTCAGTATACTTATGTAATAATTATACATTAATTTGAGCACTTAAGTCCTTCTGAGATTTTCTTGAAGTGTACCTTTATTGCTTGTCCTTCTCCTGGGCTTTTCAATTTCCTTGCATTCCTATATCAACTAAACAATGGTATTGCATTTCCCTATTTCTCTGCTTCTGTGCTTGCATTTTCCTGTTTTTGTACATCTGTGCTTCACTCACAAAACAATTTTTCTTCTCATTTCTAAATTATATCTATCCATATTCATGAATAGATGAACAGACAACTCTACCATGAAGCGCCCCCAAACAAACAAATGCATACACCACACAAACAAACTCATGAAAAGCAAAAAAATTCATCAATCAAATGAGGATTTTGGACCAAATTAGTACTTCTCTAGCATGCATGGCACTTTTTTCCTGAGCATTTTTTGACCATTAATATCATTTTATCTTGCATTATAATTGTTTAAAGATTAGTTCTATTTCCATCAACAGAATGTGTTATAGATCTCATGACTGAATGAATTTTGTATTCTCCCAAAGAATATTTGGGCATCATGGTCTCTTGAAAACATTTGTTGAAAATTGAGGCAATACATAAGCATCCAAGCCCTTTAATTCTCTTCTTTCATCTTAAAATGGGAGATCATAAATATATATGATCTGATATATTTTCAATAAATGGGTATGGAAGAACAGGATATCAATAGCCAAAAGAATGAAAGAGTACACCTACCTTACACACTACACAAAAAATTAACTCAAAGTGGATAAAAGAATGAAATATAAGAGCCAGTACCATTAATTCCTATAAGAAAATGGAGGGAAACATCTTCAAGACTTAGTAATAGAAGATAGCTTCCTAAACTTTACACCCAAAGCCCAAGCAACAACAACAAAAGTAAATGGAAATGCCTTAAAATCAAATGCCTCTGTGTCTCAAAAGACTTTGTCAAAAAGGTGAGGAGACAGCTAACTCAATGGGAGAAAATATTTGAAATCCATGTGTCAGATAAAGTTTTGATATCCTGTGCACATGAAGAAGTCATACAACTCAACAACAAAATAACAAAATACACAATTATAAAATTGTGAATACACATTTTTCCGAAGAGCAAATATGGATGGCTTAAAAGCACATGAAGAGATGCTCTTTTCCATTAGCTATAAGGGAAGTGCAGATCAGGACTACAATGAGATATCACCTCACACCTATAAGAATGGCTGCTATTAAACAAATAGGAGCCAAAAAATGTTGGGCATGATGTAGAGAAATTGGTACACCTAGCCATGGCTCTTGGGAATGCATAATGGTACAACCACTATGGAAGACAGTTTGGCATTTCCTTAGAAAACTAAATATCAAATTGCCTTACAACCCGACCATATCACTACTTGGTATATACCCAGAAGTGCTGAAAGTGGTCACACAAACAGACAGTTTCACAACAGTTGCACCACAATGTTTATAGCCACATTATTCACAATTGCCAAAAGATGAAAACAATCCAAGTGCCTATCAACAGATGAGTGGAAAAACAACATGTGTTATGTACATATGATGGAATATCATGCAGCAATAGGATGAAATGAGGTCCTGAAGCATATGATAACATGAATGAACCTTGAAGACATAATGCTGAGTGAAATAAGCCAGACACAAAAGGATAGATCAAATATGATTCGCTAATATGATCTTGGTAAAGGTAAACCCAGAGTCTATAATGTAGAATATAGGGACATAGAGATACATAGAAGCTTGATATACGTGAATGGTTAGCTGAGGTGGTTGTATATAAATGTAAGGAAATGGAAAGAAGTGGATGCAGTTCATAAGTGGGTCTGTAAGTAACGTTGTCATATTGAAGGTGGAAATGATTGAAATGGGTTGTATAGAGTTATGTATCCACACAGATTAACACTCAAACATAAATAAGTTCTTACATGAACTACTTCAAAGGTATGAATCTTGTACAAAAAGTAAATAATATAGGGGTAAAGGGAGAATACTAGTGCAGGGAATGGATTATATTTAACAGGAAAACATCAATGGTATCTCAGCAATATGAGGGGTAAATAATTGAGGGTCAGGGAAGAACAAGAATTAAGGGGACGTTTGCATTTTCTATTCAGTGAGATTGTGTTTGTTGATTATTTTTCTCTGTAGAGCAATGAAAATTGTCTGAAATTGAGAGTGTTGATGATTGTACAACTAAGTGAAGATAATGTGGGTCATGGATTGTTGACTGTGGACATGATACCTGATGCCCAATGGAAGGAGTTGGTTGATCGATACATTCAGAATTATAATGACAAACTGTGGTGTATTCATATGATAGCCATTGTGCGGCTATAGAAAGGAAGGAAGTCATAGGACGTGCAACAAGGTGAAAGAAACTTGGAGACATTATGTGGTGCAAAGTAGGCCAGAAATAAAAGAACAAATATTTCATGGTCTGTTTTAGAAAATACTTATAAGAAAATTGGGGCCTAGATTATAGCTTTTATAGGAGCCACATTTTGTCCAGAGCTGTAAGTGTTATTTCTTGATTTTGAAATATATGTATATTTGTGCTATATATGTACAATCTAGTAGATCCCTGGAACTTTGGCTACCTGGATGACACGTAAGACTCAGAGTTGGAGTTCTGTAATTCTGAAAGTCAGCATTGCTACATATATCAACTGTTAAAGAAACGGAAAAAGAGACCAGGCTTCAGTTAGAAATAAGAACGAAGCTGATCAGGTAGGGACAAAGGTAAATCAGAATACAGGAGTAAGGAGGACTTTGTCATTACTTTAGAACTTCACCTACTCTATAAGACCAAAGGTAGAGAGGTTTATACAACTCAACTCCACCTGTCTGGATAGCTCATTTAAAAACCTAAACACATAGAGCCCAGAATGGGAATGAGGACTTGTAATTCTATATAGCTTAATGTAATACCTGGATACATCCCAGAGTATTAAGTAGATAATTAAAAAGTATTGGAAAAGTCCCTTGAAGGACAGGAGAAAAATATGGAAATATTAAGCTTTGCCACCAGGGAAATGCGTGATACCATTTCAAATATTAAGGACTCCCAAGTCAATAGACCAAGCCCTTGATCTTGAGGCTTGCTCTTGTGAATCCTATTTCTGAAGCAGGGAATCTAAGTCTACTTATAGCTTATCTAAGAATTATTTCCAGAAAATCTCTTTTGTTGCTGAGATATGGCCTCTCTCTCTCTCTCGGCCCAACTCTGCAAGTAAAATCATTACCCTCTTCCCTACATGGGACATGACATCCAGGGGTGAAACCCTCCCTAGCAAATGTGGATATGACTCCCAGGGATGAGCCTGGCTCTAGCACTATGGGATTGATAATGACTTCCTGACCCAAAAAGGGGAAAGAAATATAACAAAATAAGGTATCAATGGTAAGAGAGTTCAAATAAAGTTGAGAGGCAATTCTGGAGACTCAGCTTACACTGGCTTCAGCTTGATATTGCTAATTACCATCCCAACCATAACCATTCTTGCCAACCCTAATGAACACCTAGGACTTTATCCGAGATTCTACAACTAGTCGAGATATCTCTTGAAACCTGAGAGGCAAGCCTCTCCAAAAACATCAATGAGTTCCATCCCCATCCCATATTATCGTCTCCCTTTTCCAACATGAAAAAGTTACAATTCACATAACGCAAATATCCATAAAGATTGGGAGAAGGATCAAAGGAGAAGGAGGAGTTACAACAGAGAAGATAGGATTTAACAAAGGTGTATGACTATTGAATCATTATATTGATATTTCTTTTAATCTTCAGCATGTTGAAGCAGCTGGAAGGGAAAACCTAAATTTGTGGAACTATAATGCATAACAAACTCTGAAATCTCTTCTATAACTATTTGTTAAAAGGTACCTTGAAATTTATTGCTTTGCACATGCTATATTTCACAATAAAAATGTTAAAAAATACAGTGTCCTTAATTATCTTATTAACATATATCTTACATGGTATGAAAGTTGCTAATGAGAATTAACTTCTTGGAAAAAAAGGTAAATCATTGATGACTATGATGCTGCAACCCATGAGTAGTCCCTCATTAGTGAGTATAATACTAACCATAAAATCATAGTAGAAACTTTAGAAGAAAAGAACCTGAACAAAAAAGTATATTGCAAATATTATCATCTTTGAGGGATTAACATTTTTCTTTTACTCCTGTTTGTTATGATATAGATAACTTTGCTATGAAAAGAGTAATAATATTGTAGATTGCAGAAATAATAAGAGGCTACTCTAACAGTAATATAAAAATTCAGAAATTTGAAAGGCACAGTTTCTTTTTCCTTGTAGCACCACTGACCATATTGTATAGCATAGATTACATGAAAACAATATTAGCTATCAGGCATCTAACATGCAAATGCCCTACTGCTGCCATGGAGATGGGTGCAATCACTTCTTCAAGGAATCTCCATTTATCTTTCTGCTTGCTCTTGTCACTCCATTGTATTTTTATCATCATTAGATCCCTAAAATTTCACCCCTTGAAATTTAATAACAGATAGTGTGATGAGATGATCCCAGTCAATTAATCACTTAAGAAAAAAGAATGACTGAAGTGCTTTTGGTTGACAATACGAATGAAAACATTTACTAAAGCTCTTATGTTGAGAGTTCAATTACCTATAGCCTTCTTTCATGAAAAATTTTGTTAGAATTCATTTTAAATTATATCTGGGATTATAAATTTCTATGATTTGAGCATTATGATATTTTATTTATGATCTTCTAAGGGGTTTTTGTTGAGGGTCTTGGATGTCAGAAAAGAAAGGGTGTGTAGATTCACTATTTTAGCATATCTTGCCCAACGATATGCTATCATTGGTTTAAAAAATTTTTGAATGATACTTAAAACTTAATATTTGTTTCATGAAGAGCATGGGTATTGTAAAATAAACTTGAACTCCATTATTTCAAATACAGGTAGTTTTCTATTCTTCCTCTTATTATGTAAATTTGACACCCACTGGATTAATAGACAATTTGCAGAGAAGGCTTTGTTTAGTATTACTTATTAAGTAGAATTTTAAAAAAAGAACACAAAAATACTTTGGCTGCAATAAAACAATGTTTTTGTCTAGAATTACTTAAGGGATAATACCTGATTTGAACTAGAGAGTTTTAAGAACTACAATTGAAAACATGGGCCTTCATATTTCATTTCTCTCAGGAAAATAATTTGAGTGCTGTATATATAATAGCATTGAAACTATCCTTAAAAATGCAGAGCCTTTAAGAATCTGCCTGAACATTAGGCATTAATCATTTTCCAACCATTTTTTAACATTAACTTTGGTTGATTATTTTTATTAGCAATGATTCCATATGCTTTTACATTAGTGTGGTCTAGTGCGTCAGGTAGTGTTATAAGTCTCTTTCCTTGGATTTAAAAATTAAATGTTCTTATAGACAAATAGATTTGAAATGATAGCTATGGGTTTTAACAAAATATGACCATAATTAGTATAGGAGATTCTCTGTTTTTTATTTTTAACAATTTAACACTTAAGTAAGTGTTGACTATACACTATTTGCATATGGTCTCTGGAGAGATAATCCTAAATAAATGTTTCAAATTAGTAAAGAAAGTCAAATTAATGTAACTGTTGATAAGATAAAACAATTTTTTTTTTATTTTTGAAAACAGTAAATTTTGTCAAGTATGAAGTTATCATTGACTCCTTGCTTCCTTGTAAAGTTCCTTCCTCCCTCCCTTCTTTCCTTTCTTCCTGCCTTTTTTCCTACATTTTTCTTTTCTAAGCATTTTTACTGCTTAAATTAGTTAAGGTTGACACCTCTCTAGGGAATAAATGCATGAGTAGAAAACAAGAAAAATATCCTCAAATTCTATTTAAAGGAATATCCAAATGAAATATATTAAAATTATTATTTGCTATCATATATAATTATATTCTATATACTTTTATAATTATATATTTTTATTATTATATATTTGTCTTATATTCCACATGTGATTTTACTTTTGCTACAAGCTTTTTGACCAGCCATTCTTGAGATTCAACTGTTAATTTACCTAATAAATTTATTTTATTCTAAAAAGAAAGTTTATTTGCTAATTTATTTCTCATTGTGGCTCATTGTACCATATCAGAGTACATGAATTTTTAGCTTTTGAAAGGTTTATTAAAACTATATTCATAAAATACTTCATTTATATTCTAATGAGAAACATTAATTCAATGAATAGTCAATGAACATCTGCTATTTACCATGTACTCTATTCAGTATTGAAGATATAAGGCTAAGCAAAACACAAGGCAACCCTGGATTACATGGAATTGGTAAGCATCTGGTTTGGCTAAAGTAGATTAGAGACAATTTAATAAAGAAAAAAAATGATGAATATTAAAGAATTCAACTGATTTTTATCAATGAAGAATGAGAATTCTCTATGCAAGAAATAGTACAAATGAAGGCAAAAAAAGGAAATCAGCATGGCATCCTTCTGTCTCAAATAGAGTGTAAGTCCCTAAGATAATAGTGAGCAAAAAGTAAATTGGGGATAAATTTAGGTTAATTTGATTTACTGAAAACATTTATATTTTGTGAGACATCAGAAGACAACATTTAGTTTTCTAAAAGGGAATCTACATAACTAAGAAACATTTTAGGAATATGTATCTAAAGCAGAATATATAAAATGAAGTAAACATAAATAAAGCATACTAAGAGTTCATTGCACCAATCCAAAAGAAAAGTGTTGAGAAATTAGGATAGAATTGGAATTGTTACTATTATTTTGATATGGATAATAACCATATCTAATATTTTCTGAGCATTTATTCAGAACCACAAAGTGTGGTAAATCTTTAATATTCTTAATCTTTAATCCTCATACCTCTTATAATGTAGGTAATACTAATCAACATTTTATCAACAAGGAAACTGACAACATAAGGATTGTATAAATTCCCCAAAGTCTGATGAATATAAGTGAATAAGTGAATAAGCTGAGACATACTCACTTATTTCTGAATCTAGAATCCAGCTTTCTAAACACTGTGTTCAATGTATTCCATTAAGCTCAACAAGAAAGGGAACACATATTTTGAAGAACGTATAAAAGTAAAGCTGACAATTATATCAATATATTTATTCAATACAATATATTGAGTAAAGAAGAAGAAAATAATTAAAATCAGATAAAGCAGGAATAGGTAGATGACTCTCCTATGAATTTGATTATAATCTATAGAGATCCATTAACATAAGTCCAGCAAAACTCAATGTAAGTACACTTGCTGCTAATTGTCTTGTGATGTTGCCTTAGCATTGTTGGTATTTTTAGAACATTCAC
Source organism: Myrmecophaga tridactyla (assembly GCA_004026745.1). Lineage (NCBI taxonomy): Eukaryota > Metazoa > Chordata > Mammalia > Pilosa > Myrmecophagidae > Myrmecophaga > Myrmecophaga tridactyla. The sequence goes on along the minus strand of PVIY010007549.1, from coordinate 18,913 downwards.
TCCCCTGTCATCTTTTCTATTTATGACTTGACTTTCACATAGATGTCCTGAATTTTATGTTATCATATAATCCATACCTTCCAGAAGCACTTGCCATAACTTCTAGCTTCAGGGATGAATCTTAGTTTCAAGTATAAAAAATCATTTTTGTCATGGCAATTTGTCCAAGAATGGGCAAGCAATACTAATTAGGTTAAAAATCTTGAAGTGAGATTTATTGGAAACTTTTGGGAGTTAAAATAAAATCATTTTTTAAAGAAAGAGAACCATTTCACTGATTGAGATGCCTCTTTCCCTCTTTATGATGCCAGGTGTATATGGACATTTGAGGTCTGAAACTGCATTTCATCATCAGTAGGGAAGCTACCAGATGATAAATACAAAACATTCAGATGAGTACTGCTGAGGAAAAGACAGAGAAATGGAACTATGTTTCCCAGGTTAAGCTATCATTACAATGGTCCCCACTAAAAGATTTCCAAGTATGTGAACCTTTAAAAGGCTGTCTTTCTTTAGAGAAATAGAGTTCTGTTTCCTCTTACTTGAAGTTGAAAACTTTCTGACTATATACATGTGTAATGCAAAGGTTTAAATATAACTATTTGAGAAGAGAAGATTTATTTACTTTAATGTGTAGAATGAATTATAAACTCCAATTAGCTCCTTCGCATAGGACAAAACAACTAAGTTAAAATTTATTGTAAGGATTTTATGATGAAAATTTGAGCTAAGAGATATAATTGGCTACATTATTATCTGAAATGTGACCAAATTAATCAAACTATAGTGGATGCTGCATCAGATGGCAATATCTGCCAAGAAAAATGTATATATGCTTTATGACAATAAGAAGAGAGTGAGAAATAGAAAAATTGCCTCAAATAGCAAAGCGTATAGAGTAATTTCAAAGATAATTCAATGCCTATCAAGACAGATAATGACTGACTTTTATCAGAAAGACGTGCATGTCGCACATGGTATACTTAACATCTATTTCCAATATTAACAACAACAAACAAAAGAAATACGAAGACTATCAAATCCAGTATTTTCAACAGAGAGTGAAAAGGAATATTGTTATTCAATTCATATATATATATATGCATTAAGAATTTGCATGTTGTCAGCATTTGAAATTGCATTACGAATTATTCAACTCATATAGGAGAAAACACTTTGCAAAATTATATAAGAAAATAATAATACATTCAACTGTTCACTCAGTATACATTTATGCAGAGGTATAAAGCAACCATCTTATAATACCTACATATAATGATCAGTCTGAACTAAGAGTCAGAAATTTCAACTACAAAGTTAACAGCAGTTCAATCTGAAAGGATTGAATCGATGCTCAAAGGAGGTGTTGCTCAAAAGAACTGGAGAATGAAAATCCAAGTATTGCATTTATAGGTAAAATTCATTAAATTTGAAACTTTCAAAAGGAATGATTGCACTTTGAACACTGATTAGAAAAAGCTGCAAAAATAAGTACACTGGATTTATAGGAGTGGAAAATAATCTTGCCTGTGTTTCAGAATAAAAGGGAATATCAAATTCAAGGGAAATGCAGCACAGGCCAAAAAAAGATCTTCATTAAAATCAAGATATTTGTGCAGATTGAATTGCCCATGATAAAATAAAACCATTTTTCAAACTTTTTACTTTATCATTAGTGATTTATGAATAAGAAAGTTAATCAACAATGCATTCCTCCAAAACTACAATAACAAAATACAGGCCTATTCTTCAGACAATGAAACCCTTTACAGATGAACTACAACATACTTGATACATTTAAAAAATAAACCAACAAACAGGAGTTGGAGATGTAATTCAAAAACTATGTATAAAAGAAAACAAACATAGGAAAGCTGAATAACTTATAGATGAAATAGCATGCCTCTGGTAAATATTCTCAGAAAAGAGGATTTTTTAACCAGTAAAGAGCATACCATGGTCACATTAACTAACAAAAACTCCCCAAAGTATAAAAATTCTGCTGGCGTAAACTATGCTGATACAAAACCAGATGAGTATAAATAAGTAAAACAGATTTAAGAAAAGCTATTTTGTGTGATAGTCTAAAATATGTATTAGTAAACAAATGATTTTACTTTAAAGTGGCTGATACATAGCAAGATATCTAACAAAATTTCACATTTCTGAAAGCAAGTTCCCTTAGAAAATTTTACATAATTGGTCTGATGCAAGGGCATTCCTAGAAAATTAACTTTGCAAGATAAATTTCATGTTATTTAAAATATTTATAAACATTTGGCATTACCCAGTTTTCAGACAGCTCCTTTTAAATAAGAAAAATTTTGGAAAAGGTTTCCAAAATTAAAGAATAACACCGAAAGTATAATTTCAATTCAATTCTGAACCTCAGTGCCTACCTTGGTGCTTGGTATGTAATAGGCACTCAAACTTATTTGTTGAATCAGTAGTACCTTTTGAGATTGGTTTCTAACAGCGAATGTGTTTATATTTTCAATCGATTCTTTCTTTAGGTAAAGGACTATAAAGTTTATGTATCAAACCAGGAAACCAATGAACAAATAGCATTCAGCCAAGAAAAATTAAGAGGTGTATTATGAGATGTACGTAGTACATATTGCACCAAGATTAAGCTTTAGTCATCTGACTTAAAAACAAAGCACACATAGAACTTAAAGCTTTCTAAAGAGTTATTGCAGATACTTTTATATGCAGTTTGGTCCAGTCTTAGATATTGTGACTGTGCATTAAAAACTTAGTCTTCAGTAAATCCTAAGAATTAATATTTTAAACCATTGATAACCATCTGCAATTATTTGTAAAGATTTAAACAGTGAAACCTTATGAAAGCTACTGTTTGTAATTCTTTTTCTCATTGCCCAGCTTTTGCACAGGTTAATCTCCATATCTGACATCATTTAAATCACTTTAATTTGTTCTTTGGTGTTCATAAAGATCCAATTTCCCATATAAAGTTTTCCCTGATTCTCCAAGGTCATTCTAGGATGCATGATATAATTGCCTATTTGTTTATCTGTTTCTCCATTTAGATTATGAACTCCAGGAAAGTAAGGTATGGGCTTTAACCACCAATATTTCTCTACTCCACAGAAAATTCCCAGAATGTAGTGGACACTTCATAATTATTAATTGAATATGTAAATCCAATAAATAATGGATGAAAGGAAACTTTGGTTTGAATAGCTGTGTGAAGGACTGTAGAAAAAATGTTAAATTAGAACAGTAGGTGTAGTTGTATTACTATTTTATTATTTACATTAATTTCCTATTGCTTATTAGAAACTTAGTATTCTGAAACAACACATTTGTTTTATATTTTATGAGCTTAGGTGTTTGATGCACATGTCTTTGGGCTAAAATAAAAATATCAGCAGGGCTATATTCCTTTCTGGAGGCTATAGAGAAGAATTCACTTGCTTGATAAAAAATTACCTTTTTATCCCTGTACTTATCCAGTAGGTGCTGACTTTGCAGTTTTAATTCTGAGTGTTACTTCGTAAGATGATGGGGGCAGGAGGAGGTAGGCAGTATCGCATTGTAGTTTGCACAACTGCTAACCAAGTAAATAGGTCAGCAAAATTCCCAGAGTTAGTAGCACAAGTTTTACCATAAGCAGACCTATTGATTCCCAGGGCAGTGAACATCTCCTGACACCACTGGACAAATTTTCATAATTGTTCATTTCTTATATTCTGCTTTGTCTTGACCAAATTTTAGTGAATTTTCACTCCTTCCTACAGGTCCCAGACTTTTTATTTTTTTTTTTTGGCTTGCTCCCAAGCCTAAGCAAGTAATAAAATAGATATGCTCCTCTAATCAGTTTATCCTGAGAATCTGCTAACCATAGCAAGACACTTTCCTTGTCTAATGCCCTGTCATACTGTATACTCATCCCCTTCTTTGTCCAACTTCCTCTTAAAGGTTTCTGCTAAGGTCTTCTTTTCCCTCCCTATAAGAGAAAAGCCTTTATTTTTTACATTTCTGTTTGATGTTGAGACACTTGAAAATGCCTGAAATTGGAGTATTCTCTCTATTACAATATATATATATTTTTAAACTATAACCAACCTTACTAAGTCTAGATTTGTTTTCATTTGACACCAAACGATCATGTAGCTATCCGTCATCTATGGGTTTTCTTTTTCTATCTGTATGTATTCCTGGTTTAACTACTTACTTCCTCTTCTGGCTCCGTTTTTGTCTTTTCTTCTTTCATTTTCCCTTTCCTTGGGAGCTATTATTTTTGTGTCTTCCATTTGATACCTTTCCCAAAATAGCAAATTGCCTCTGGAATTAAAACGCAGTTAGGAAAAATAAAACGTCGATTAAAATGTTTAACGCTCCTAAACGGGGCATGATTGTCCTGACTTAGCAAATTGTACAAGATCGTTTTACTTTTCCTTTGACTAAATAACCTCCCTCTTACTTTAAATCCCAATTGTGACAATTAACTCAAATAACTGTGTGCATAACATTCACAATGCAATGCAAGCTGAATTTCAACTTGTACTTTCATTATCATCTCTACTATGGCTCTTGTTTTAACATTAAAAAAGAAAAGAAAAGAAAAAGACTTCGCTTATATGTAAAATTAGGCATCATTTCCAATAAGGGAAAAAAGATTTTCCACATGAGATGAAACTGGGAAACAGAAAAATGTTACTCAACCTCATGTTAGGCAATGCATTAAGCCCATAAAAAACTCAGCACTCAGTTACAAACTGCTCATTTTACAAAGACTCTGCAAATATTCTAATTTGTTGCCAGGACATTCCCAACAGAGCTTGGTTAAATAATCTAAATATTCTATGTCTTTAACACTGTCTAAATCTATAATCCAAATATAAACGAACAAATAAAAAAAAACTTTTTGCTGCATCCAGTATAGTTGACACTTAGAGAGTTAGAACTATGATGTTATAAAAAATGTATTTGGAGTAATGAAAAGTATGGTGTTTAGGGATTTGAAATCATTCAAGGCTAAGTTTTTCTTCTATTATATACCCTCATGAGCTTTATAAAACAGTCTCTCATTCTACATGTGGTCTCATCTTCAGTTTCAAAGTAAGCATTTGTTATTTCAGTGAAAAATAGGGACTTTAGAAGGACCTTCATTTCCTAATCATTTTTTAAAAATCGAGGTCAAATATTGCCTTTATCACTCCCAATTCAAAACTAATAGAGGGAAGGTAAATCATTTTGTTACAATATACATTTACAACTTCAATTTTTGTAGTGACTGCATGACATATGCTGTACCTTGTACACTGTATTTAATGCAATAAGACATATTACAGCATGATGTAATGAAATGCACAATGTATATTATATCCAATTTCAAATCAATATTATATATTATATATTATATTAAATCTACAATGCAATTAACATCATATTGAAATTGCAGTAAAATATGATAAACTATAATTCTTCAACATATTTGTGGTATCTGTGCTAAATAAAATAAATGTAATAAAGCTGATATAAGTTAGTGCAATTAAAAATTTTTGAAGAAATTATTTATGAATTCATTTAAAAATAACAAGAATAAATTAATTACATGCTACCGTAAAACACTTCAATGAAAATTATGTTTTACAAAAAAAAAATAGTGGGAATAGTGGCATTTTATAAACCTTCTTTATGTCTTAATAGAAGACTGTTAGATTCTCATATCTGCTCTGCATTCATGTGGCAACAATATGATGTTTTGGTTGACATAGATGAAGAAAACCTAGGCTCCTACAGTTACTCAGTTGAAAAAGGGAAGAACACTTTAATACATTTCCCAAATAATTGTAGATATATTTCTTAATATTACACCAAATTCAATAAGTGGTAGTTTCTTAAAGGATAGTTGGAATGTGTTTTCCAAAGCCACATCCGTGAAATTTTCAAACAATATTTCATTCAAAGCCATTGGTCCTGATCTTGCACTTACAACAAAGAAAAAAACTTTTACCCAGGTATGAATATACAATACCACATATTGGTCGTCTAGAAAATATTGATTACTTGAACTGCAGATACTTCAAAGTTTGTCACAACTCACTACACAATATTAAAAAAAAAACACTTTGATTATATAACCATCAATTGATCAGAAAAGTCTTTCGGTATTGGGAAGTTGTTAAGTTCACAGTAATGAATACAAGTTCTTCAAAATTCTAATTTAATAAGAAAGCTCAAGCTTTTCATTTACAGCAAATGTTAGTTTTTTATCTTAAAATAATAGACTCAACTTTGTACATTTTCAAGAACATTTCTGCCACATTTCCTAGTCAGAATAATCATGACTTGACCACCATTTTTTTCAAATTTAAAAAATGTGACTTTATGACAAATGTCCCTCGTTCCACTCTCAACTCAATCATAAATGTACTTTGCTAAAACAAACAAACAAACGTTGTACTTGCATTGTGCAGCACCCGTGCTCCATCTGTACTTCTCATTTCATTACGCCAAATATTAAGGGTTAGGATTTAATACATTAATAATAAGTACTGCTTTATCAAGATCATTTTAAGGTGAATTTGGAAATTTTTTTACTTCAAGAATGTGGCAGCGAAGAACACATCATAACTAGTACAATTTGGTGTCAAGGAAACATTAACCTACCATTGTTGTTTAACTATTAGTTTAAATGTCAGCATATTGAAAAATGGAAATAATAGCTTAATATAAGTATGAATGAAAACATGTTTGAATTTATGAGCCCCTAAAATGATTTGGGGGAATATCAGAACTTCATAGACCTTATTTGGAGAATTTCTTGTTTATATGTTGCCACAATTGCTCAGTATAAAATCCCATATATATATATTTTTTGGTGTATGTGTGCTGTATGGCTGGGTCATATTTCGTTACTTTTCCATGTGATTATCCCATTATTGCAGCACCATTTACTGAATTTTTGTTTGCTGGTTTTGTGTTTGCTTTGTTTGTTTTTGTTTGGTTTTTTGGAAGTGCATGGACTGGAAATACCCTTGCCCCCCCCCCCTTTTCTTTGCTATTTTTATGTTCAACAATATGGAATAGACAATGTGCCTTAATTAACATTGCCCATGTGGTTCTCTTTTTTTTCAGGAATTGATGCTGATGCCCTCACTTTTTTTAAAGAGATGATAATATTTTATATAATAATATAAAGGGAGGGGAGACTTCCCAGAATCCTTAATTCTGAATGGGTGATGCAATCATATTTGCAAACTTTCTGCTCTATTCTTTCTTCATAACCCCAACTTACAATTTTCCTCACTCTGTTGATTCTCTATGCTTGGCATGTGGTTAGACAGCGAGTCTTTTCTATAAGGCTGACTTTTCACCCTAGGAGGACTCTTTAAAACTTTTGAGATGCCACAGCTTGAGATTCTAAAATTTTTATAATAAATCTTAAGGTATGTCCTTATTTTAAACCTTCCCTTCTCTCACTGAGAATCTCTGAAATGCTAAACTAATCTTGCAAGTGAGATTGTTTCATACTCCACAAATAAGGTAGAACATAAATAGATAAAAAATCATTATAACATATCATCATTAAGTAAATTCATTAGATATAGACAAGAGTGGGAAATAATATCGCGTACTTCTGATCCTGTTTAGCATCTGATACAATCTGTATTTAGTGAATATTTGTTGGGTGATCATTATATGCGGTAGGTTGGTTGCAATAATGGTCTCAAATAATGTCCACGGGACCCACGCAATGTGATTTTACAGACCCTTTCTTCAAAATGTGAATCTCCTCATTTCTTATATTTATACTTGACTTGTGACTTTGTCCAACAAATGCAGTGGAAGTGATGCTGTGAATGTTCTGAGACTTGTCCCTCTGCTGCTTCCCTCTCTCTCTCTCTCTCTCTGTGTCTCTCAGTTCTGTCTCTACCATGAAACAAAGCCTGGACATGTGTGCTGCAAGATGAGAGTCTGCATGGAGAAGACAGGTGCCCCAGCCACAGCAGCCTACCCTTAGAAGCTCCTTGACAACTCGCTGTTTTCTGCAGGTACATGACATAGACAAGCTGAGATTCAGGGTAAATTGTTGTGCAACAAAATCAGAAGCGAAACAAATAATATATATATTCTTTTAACATGGGCAGGCACCGGGAATCAAACCCAGGTCTCAGGCATGGCAGGCGAGAGCTCAGCCACTGAGACACCGTGGCCTGCCTACTTTTAAGGCCCTAAGATCATGAGTGGTTTGTTACTTATCAAGAGATGATATAATATTGTATGGGATTACATCTTTGTGCATTTTTTTCATGCATCATTACCAGGAAATTTATTGTTGCATAGGATATGTGGTGAAAGTAATTAAATTAGGGGAAAAAATAAAAACTTTTCAGGCCTGAGACACATGAAATTTTAACATATTAGTGAATTTCATGTCCAATTTATAGTAGCCTCTTCCTCATTTAAGGTTATCCATGACAGTAGATGATAATCAAGGTAAGCAAAAATACTAATGTCTCAAGTAAAATGCTTTTATAAATAAATATTACATAGTAAACATTTCTTTCTCAATTCAGCACAGCACTGCTCGTAGCATCTTTTATGTTTAATATTTCCTATGTGTACTTTAGTTCTATACATAGAAATTAGAGGTCAGAAATGGTGATCCCTTTCAATGACCATCACAGTTACTTAAAACAGTAAAATAGTAGTAATAAAAAAATTACGGGTGACAGAAGTTAATTTCTGACCCTCTTTAATTTCTGTTCCAACAAAGATGTATTTAATCCTTCACTCATGCAGCACATGTTCTGTCCACTCTGAGCTAGTTAATGTGATAGAGGCAGAACAGGGTGTACAAAAGAGACTAAAATGTAACCCATGAGGCAATAGAGGAGAGGAAGATAGAAAGCATTCAAATAACTGCACGTTATACATTGTAGTGAGAGCTACCAAAAGAAAATAACAGCAACTATAAAAGAAAATCGGGGTGAGTGGGCTCTAATCTATATTGAAGATTCATGAAGGCATCTCATTAAAAGTGATATTGATCAGAGTAAGAATTTGAGTAGGACAGAAAAGGATTACAATTATGAGAAAGAATGAATAACATGTATAAATGAATTAGCTTGGGAAAAAAATTGACATTTGGAGGAACCAAAGATCAGTGTTTTTGGTCCTGAATAAGAGAGAGATAATTGCCCAATTAGGCTAAACAAGAAGGCAGGGAGCAGACCATGTGTGGCCAACTACTCCATGATGAGAATTGTACATAAGCGCACAGGCCATCAGTAAGAGATTTAAGGAAGGTGAACATGTCATCCAATACACACTTTCTATCCAGTCTTTTTAAATGTAAACATTTCACATCTAGTAAGTGCTTAAATCATAAACGGGCATTCAAAGAATAATAACCAAGTTAACATACCTTTGTAAACTGAACCTATTGCCAAAGACTGTCTGATCTCTCTCTCTTTGTTTACCTTTTGTTCCAGGATTGATCACTCTCTTTACACCTAAAACTTTGAATTTGTTTCTCCTCCTTTCCATTTTATGTAAATGGAATCACATAGCACATATACTTGTGTCTTGCTTCTTTTGTTCTATTTTATGTTCTGTATGCTGCAGTTGTTTGTTCAATTCATTTTCTGTGTAATATTCTGTAGATTATATCACAATTTATTATATCATTGTAGGGCATTTAGGTTGCTTCTGTTTTTTGGATGGGAAGCTACTGCCTCCATCAATATTTTCACACATCTTTTTGTTGTGCGTACCTGTGCACACTTTCTATTGAACATATACACAGGAGAGAAATTGCTAGACTTAAGGTCATATGCATATTTAAATTTAGTCATAATGGTAAAATGGGTTCTTAAGGTGGTGTATACAAATGCACTTCCACTAGTAGTGTAAAGTGAAAGATAAGTAAATAAATGTAGAAGAAAATGACAAAGATATTTGTCTGTCTGTTAGGATCTTGGCACTGGGTAGAAAGTGAAAGAAATCTCTTCTGAGAATTCATGCTCCAAACTTACCCTCATCTGGTTTTGCTGCTAGTGATCTGGAAATTTCCAGTTGTGAATATATTTTTAAGTGATCCCATGTAAGCACCTTCAGACACCAGGAAGAAGCAAATGCAGGTACTCCTTAGACGAATGTTTCATTCAGCCGGGCCTTACAAAAATCCCGTAGATAATATTCCAGAGGAAATATACTCAGTTTAAAAAAACCACAAATAAAAGAAAACATCATTCTTAGAACTTACAAAATCAAGAAAAAGGAAAGTCAGTCTCCCAAAGAATATCGATATAGACATTTAAAGATAAAAGCATTAAAAATAAGTACATGCATATTATTTCACAGAAATAAAAGAACTAATTAGAATATGAATAGTTATCAAGAGATAATATAAATATCCAAGGAGATATGAAAAGGGATGAAGTAGAATGTAAACTGGATTATATAGGTGAATAAATTCTACAAATGGAATCACAGAGAAATATAAATAATTCAATATATGAAAGAGAAGATAATCAATGTAGTGGTTGAAAGGATATGATGTGCACCTAAGCAGGCTCCCAGATGGATGGGAGAGAGAAGTGGCCATATTAAAAAACTTTATGGTTGAGAATTTCCCTATTTTAAAGAGAACAATCCTTAGATTCTAGTAACCTGATCAATTCTAAACGACATAAGTAAAAAGACATCTGAACTTAGCATGCCATGGTGGACCTGCAGAAAAACAACCAAGAAAATGACTTAAAATTATTCCGTGAGATAAGTCAAGTTGCCTGTGAAAGAACCTTGGGGGAGACTGCCACAGTAACTTCCCAATATTTACAGTGGGTACCAGAAGGCAGCAAAAGTTCATCTTTAGTGGTTTGAGAGAAAATAACTGAGCCTGAAAACGGCACACCCAGTGACTATGTTTCAAGAGTGAGGCTAGGTCTCTCTGTGTTTGCAATTAGAAGAGTGAGGACAAAATCAAGACATACTTGAATGAATACAAAACAAGAGATAGGGGCTTTGGTTCTTGTTTTTTAATCACCAACAAGCCTTCATTGTAAACATTCTTTGTCATATACTATCTGAAAGAAGGAAAAGAATCCCAGATGTGCAAGAACAGATCATGAGCCAAGAAAGTGGTAAAGATATGGGTGTCTCTAAACAAATATCTATTGAATAAAACAAAGGTAATATAACCACCTATGAGATATATAAAAAGAATACTGAAATCTAAACTAAAATTGAAAAGAAGGATGAGTGTGATAAATGATATTAAACAGTTCTCAGGTCTGGTGGAGGATAATAAAGCAACTAAATTTAGACTTTAATAAATTGAACTTACAGATAGAAAAATATTTGTATGTATTCAATATTTTTAAATATTTATATATATTTAATGTTTAATAATAAATTAATGAATAATAATGAATAAACATATTTATTCATAATAATAAATAATTATTATTATTATTTCTGCCTAATAATAGAGCAGTTCTTAACAGAATTCCTAAAACACTGTATTATTTTTATATCCACTATATAAATACGTTAGTTAGATATTTTTAAATCTCTATATGCTAAAAGAGAAGAGTTATTTTACATGTGTGTATGTTTCTGGTATTATATAAGGTTAGGAAAATTATTCCATAATTTTGGTAACATATGTCATATTAAGATTCTTAAAAAAAAAGAATGAGAGGTGGTCAAAGAGAAATTGCTGCTTAATAACAAAGCAAAGGAACAACACAGAAGTCAGCATAAGAGAAGCCTTCTTTCTGTCTCTCAATATAATGCAGATGCTATTACTATAAAAAACAGAAAGAAAGTATTTTTTCAGTTCGAATGCTTAATAATGAAATTTGTTTTAGTCAATCTTTACAGCCCTATTAGCAAGTCTATTAGAACAAGGAAATGCCTTTTTCAAACAGAAGCATTCTGCATAATGACATTTGTATCAGTGAAACTTTATATATGATACAAGAAAGCAAACAAAAACTTTCTGCCTACTTTATTCACCTTAACTCCTTAACCTCTACTTCATAATACCTAGCTTTACAGGGCCAGATATTATATCCCTCTGGATTCCAATTATAACCTGCCCTCTAAATAGCGACAGTTGGAAGAAGCTTATTTGCTATTTTTACCTGCTAATTATCTATTTATAATAGAATTTTTAAATGCTGCTTTAATCTCTGCCCTTATTTCCTTATGTGATATGAGATCCCCTGTTACTTTGTTTAAATAGGTTATATCTTTAACAGTTATTGTCTAGAAGTGAGATTTTCTACCTGTCCCGCCACTGTTGCCTGTACCAGTTATTCTAATTTTAGAACATCACAGGCTATATGTGATAGGAAAGCAGATTCTTCAAAGATGGAGCACTACATTTCACATTTACCAATTATCAAGGGACCTGACTGGAAAGTGTGCTTTTTGTGAAAATCTTTCTAAGGGAACTCTTTTTTACAATGGACTGATAGGTTCTCATATGTACAAAGCAATCACTTTGAGCACATATTTGTGGTTGGTCTCATCCTGCTTGTCAGAAATGACAGTATCTCTTCTGCATATAGGTCAGAAGGAGGATAGGCTGGGAAAGGCTAGTTCTTCTCTGTTTGCAATTAGAAGCTGCTTGATGCTTTAAGTGCCTGTGAATAAATAAAACTACTGTAATTGCAGAGTCATTTTTAGAACTGCACATCCACTGAGACATTTTGACCTGTAGCGATAAACTACTAGGCAGCGCCTGAACTGTTCCTATCATTTAATTAACAAAATGGATATGAACTGGATAGATTTATAAGCATAGTCATAGTAAATTAGTACCTCAAACTTCCCTCTTTTTTTTTCTTTCAGGAATAACCACCCTTTACGTAAATTTTTAATTATACAGATGCCAATGATAAACAATTCATTTTTGTCTTTAACTGCTATCAACAAAGCATTTATTTGTGTTTATTGAATACAGAGGCTATATCAAGCTCATCTGTGAAGCTCACAAATGTGTAGAACCATATTACTTGCTTTTGCTCTTTCCCTTCCCTCTTGAGAAAATATGGCCTCCCAAGCAAATAGTAACTAGTATATTCATTCATCCCTCTATTCTACAAACATTTTCTCAAGTGCCTAATGTTTACCATGAAATATCACGAGTACTTAAATAAAATGGAAAACAAAGCCACTGCCTCAGAGAGCTTAGTTTATACTCAGGGTAGATAAATAATATGTAAAAATGAACCTTGTCTGTAATAATAACAGAATTTGATTTGTACTATTAATGAAATGTGGCCTGAAATGTTATAACAAGTGGAGTCTACTTTAGATTGGGTGATGAGGAAAAGTTTCCCAAGATATGAATATTTAGGTCACGTACAATGTGGAGTCTATTATGCTAGGCAGGTAGAAAGAAAGATCAAAGTTGTGAGTGTAAGAAAACACTTCCACTACATTGTGCCATTCCTCAGTTTTAGAAACTAGTAAACCATGTTGATTGCAATTTAGTGAAAAGAACATGGACTTTCACCAGGTTGAGAAATAGGCAGGAGACAGGTTAGCATGACTTTTTAAGCCATGACAAGGCTTTTAGATTTTTCAGCTACGTTACAGAGAACAATTGAAACACTTTAAGCTGGGGAGTTACATGCTGTGACTTGCGATTTAAAAATTGGATATAGGCTATTATATGAAAAATGAATTTGTGCTAGACAAAACGTGTCTGAAACTCAGACAAGAGGTCTAGGCTAAAAGTACATTTTTAGGAGTTGCTGGCACATAGGTGGTGTTCAAAGTCATAGAAATTGATGAGATCGTTTAAGGAAAAGAAAGAAGAGATGAACATTGTGCCCCAAGGAACCTCAAGATTTGGAGCTCAGATACAAATGAGACCTCAGGAAAGGAGGCATTGGAAGATTTGTCAGTGAAAGAAAAGAAACACCAGAAATCTATTGTAAGATGAAGTTGAAGAGGTGTTTCCAGAAAAGTGAGAGATCAATTTCTTAAATATCATTGACAGGTCAAGTAAAATAAGAAACTGAGATAATCTAGTATATTTGACTTCATTAAAGATATTGTTTGTGCTAACAGAAATGCTTAACTCATTACTTGGTAGGTGCTATTTTACTAGGAAAGAGTCACTGAGGGCAGCAAAAAACATATTTAATTCAGTTCGCATAAAATCAAAAGAATATGTCATTACTCCTTCAGGATACCATGGTATGTGCCTTCCTTCAGCGCACACATTACAAATAAACATTATGTATATAGACAGTAATGACCATCAGAGGCAGTTTTACCCTTCTACACATTACATGCATTAACTCAGATTCTTGTTGAATGGGGCTCTTTTTTATTTCATTTTTTACCATAAGTACATTCAGACTAATATTTATATTCATTGCTTGCATTCAGCTCACAATAATAAATAATACTTCAGAAAAATAATAACATTATGTCAATTATGTGATTGATCCTTCTAGACCATTTGCAGAAGTACTGATAGTATAAATGAGATAAAAATAATTTTGCAAAAACAAGCATTTCCTGATAGGATATTAAATAAATGGTTAGATATTAAAATCATCTTAAGAATTTTTGACTATTTATTATGTATCAAGATGTTCTAACATTGAAAATATAATGTTAAAAAGTTTTCAATACTCAGAATGCAGGAAATTTTTTAATTCATGCATATTTGTTACATAACCATATTCAAACTACTGGGAGATTATTAAAGTTGTTTATTGTTCTCTCCTCCAGATGAAAACTCTGACCCTTCCCTAGCATTCTGGAACTTTCATAGAACATGCCCATACTTTGAACATGCTGGAGCTACATTAAGGTTTACATCTACAGCTTTCAAAACCAAGAGTTGAACTTGGGGGGGCACACTTATCCAAGGGTTCTTCAGTTTGCTAAAGCTGCTGAAATGCAGTATACCAGAAATGAGTGGGCTATACAATGGGAAATTATTAATTTACAAATTTACAATTCTAAGGCTATAAAAATGTCCTAATTAAGGAATCAACAAGATGGTATCTTCTCTGAAGAAAGGCTGCTAGCCTCTGGGGTTCCTCTGTCACATAGCAAGGCACATGGCTGGTGTCTGCTGGTCCTTCTCTCCTGGGTTTTGTTTCTTCCAGCTTCTGATTCCAATGGCCTCCTATCTGAACTTCTGTGGGTCCTCTCTTAGCATGTCTGGGGTTTTTCTCTCTAAAATCTCTCCAAATTTCTCTGGATGTTTCTCTCTGAACTCTCCAGGCTTTTGTTGTATTTTATCCTTTATAAAGGACTCCAGTAAAGGATTTAAGACCCATCTTGAATGGGCTGGTAACATCTAAATTGAAATAAGCAAATCTAAAAATCCCATCCACAATATGTATGCACCCACAAGAATGGGTTAAAAGCAATGACCTTTTCTGGGGAACAAAACAGCTTCAAACCAGCACAAAAGAAAAGCATTATCAGAAACTGATATTGGTAGAAAGTGTAGAATTTAAAAGAGTAACTTTCAAATTACCAATGCTTGGATTTGTCTGTAAGTTGGATTCTTATTTTTGATTTAGAAATGTATGTTTTACATTTTTCAAAATGGAGCCTAGTTTAGAAGCGAGACAATCACATTGTCTTAGAAAACTATAGAACTTCCTTAATAAAATTAAATTGTAGATAATTGTAGGAAGGTGATGGACTAAGAAGCTCTAGGAAACACATCCTCTAGCAGTAAACAGGAAGGAATGGTCTGAAACAAATATTTTGAAACTATGGAGTCCAGTAGAACACTATATAGCATCCATGGAAGAGCAGAGGAAGAACCTAGTAAAAGATAACAATAAGCTGCTCCCTCCCCATGGCAACTACTATTGTCCATCACCCACTCTCAAGGCATGCAACAGTAGGGTTTGACCACTGGTTTAGCTTGCTAGTGCCAGACAGTACACAAAAATCCACTTCCCTAAGATCTATGGGGGCTGTGCCATGGCCCAGTTTGCTGATCACTGCTTTCAATTAGTTACTTGAAATCATGGGGACCCAGCTCTGAGAGAAACCATTGTTTCAATCTATTCCAGACAAAGACAGGAGGCAGACTTAAAGATGGTATGGTTACTCAGAGATGGAGAGAACAGTTGAAGGGCTTCAGATGTTGGGCAGGTACCAAGTCAAGAAAATGCAGTTTTGGCAAACTGTGGAAGAAAGTTCTGATGTCCTTCCTGGACCCTCCCTCATCCCCTCTTCATGACAGTTTGGAGCTAGCCAGAACTCACTTCATGGGTCTTTGGCCTTGTCCAGCCTGGGAAACACAGACTTGTAAACTCCTTTTAGGATGTCCCTCCCAGAATCTGCCTTTCAGACAAAAACAACTTGAGACAATGAAAGCAAATAAGAAATCGATTAGAGTGGAAAGCCCAGGTCAAAGGCATATCAGTTTTAAGTCCTACTTTGGGACATCTGGGGGAGGGAGAAGGTCTATTTATTAAGAAGTAGAGGGGGAATTCAAACTTCTATAAACAGGGGAATTCCTATGTCACTAGCAACACAAGCCTAGGACAAGGCACTGAGCCAGAAAGCACATACAAGATCTTGCACTTTGAATTCACCTTGGGCTAACCTTGATAGAAGGGCTGAACTCTGAAGGAGAACACCAACCAATGCAAAGTCAATTGTCAAAGACTTTGAAAAATGTCTATAGCATAGCTTTGTTCAGTTTTGTTAACTCCTGATCCTCAAGAAAATCTCTGTCATATCATGAACTGGTTACAAACTCAAGAAACAGACATCTCAGGGATTAAATCCCAAAGTTAATATTTTAAAATATTAAAATATATAGTGTGCAAAAAAAGTTACAAAACAAAGAAACAGGACATGATTGTCCATCCAAAGTAAGATGATAAAAATACAGAAAGATCAATGAAGAAAACCATAAATTAAATAAAATAAGTTAATAAATGGAAAGACATTCCCTGTTCATGGATTGGGAGATAAATTATAAGATATCAGTTCTACCCAAAGTGTTTTACAGATCCAAAGCAGACCCACTCACAAATCTAACAACATTCTTTGCTAGAATGGTAAAGCCAATCATCAAATTTATATGGAAGGCTACGGAGTACCAAGAAGCCAAAATCAGCTTGAAAGAGAACAAAGTTGGAGGACTCACACTTCACAACCTTAAAATGTAAAACAAAGCCACAATAATCAGAACAGTATGATACTGGCACAATGACAGACAAATAGACCAATGGAATAGATTGAGATCTCAGAAATCAACCTTCACATCTAGAGCCAACTGCTTTTTGACAAGGGGACAAAAAGTGCTTAATTGGGAAAGAATAGTCTCTTCAAAAAATGGTGCTGGACAAAGTGAATCTATATTTGTTGAAAGAATGAAAGTGTATCCTTACCTCATACCGTATGCAAAAATGAACTAAAAATGGTTGAAAGAGCTAAGTAAAAAGCTAGGGCTATAAAATGCCTAGAAGAAAATGTAGGGAGGCATACTTAGGACCTGGTGTTAAGCAATGGTTTCTTAAACTTTACACCCAAGGCATAAGCAACAAAAGAAAAAATAACAAATGAGGCCTTATCAAAATTAAAAACTTTCGTACATCAAAAGATATTTTCATGAAAATAACATTGAAACCTACAAAATGGAGGACATTTGGGAGCTACATAACCAATAAAGGTTTAATATCTGGAATATAAAAAAAAAAACTTTCAAAGGAATAACAAAAAGAAAACACACCATGGTCATGAAAACATATGACAAGATGCTTTATATCAATAGCCATTAGGAAAATGTAAAACCACAATGAGATACCATTGCATACACACTAGAATGGCTACTGTAAAAATAGAAAATCACAAGTGTTGGAGAGGATGTGGAGAAATAGGAACACTCATCCATTGCTGGTGGGAATATAAAATGATACTGCCACTGCTGAAGACAGTTTTGCAGTTCCTCAGAAAGTTAACTACAGAAATACCATGTGATCTAGCTATCCCACTTCAAAGTATATACCTTAAAGAATTAAAAGCAGAGACTTGAACAGATATTTTCACATTGATGTTCATAGCAGCAATATTCATTTTCACAATTGCCAAAAGATGGAAGCATCCCAGTGTCAACCAATGATAGGAGAAACAAATTTTTATATATACAAACAATGAAACATTATTCAGCCATAAAAAGGAATAAAGTTCCAATACATGGATAACATGGATGAAACAAAGACATCATGTTGAGTGAAATAAGCCATAAACAAAAGAACAAAAAGTATATGATCTCACCCATGTAAAATAATTAGAACAAGTCAACTCACAGAGTCAGAATCTAGAATACAGTTTACCTGGAGATGGGGTGGAGTAAGGAATTGGGAGTAAAGGCTTAAAACATAGAGTTTCTATTTGGGATTATGCAAAATTTTAGTAATTTATGGCCATGATGGTAGCGCATATTACAAAGTAATTAACAGCATGAATAATGAAATTGATTGTGGTTAAAAGGGGAAATTTTGCATTTTATATATGTTACTAGAATAGAAATTAAAAATATATATAGTCTTCCACAATCCAAATAGTAAATCTTGAATTAAACCATGGAATACAGTTAATAGTATAATTATAAATATGCACTTTCATCAATTGTGACAAATGTACCAAATGAATGCAAGGTGTGAATAATTAGGTAGTTATGAGAATTGGTATTTTACACATGATTTTTCTCTAAACCCACAACTACAACTAGATTAGTTTTAAATTTTTTTCAGTATCTATGAAAGTGGAACATTTATTACACTTATTCTATTCTATTTTTCCTTTTTATACATTTCTTTTAAAATTGTAACTCTTTATTAAGGAAAATACCCAAAATAGAGTTTGGAGAATAGCATAACATCCAAATATTATTTTGTAGCAAATTTGAGCATATTAAATCATA